>CM035414.1:135494462-135621962 GCA_020310875.1 Ceratopteris richardii
AAATAATGATCCAAGGATGTCCAGAATTGGCAGGTATACATGATAGACAATGTCCTTAAATATTTATTATAAGCAATGAGAACTTCATGATCCATACAAATTGACTTCCTCAAAACCCTAACTTGAGATTTGCAAATGAATCCCTAATTTGATTTCCAACACGCCCTTCGAAAGTTTATTGTGAAGAGAAAACTTTAATGTTGTGAAATGATGTAAATAATCAAGACTCTTGTTTATGATCTTCATGACAAATCATGAAGAGATCTTCACACTCAAAGACTTGAGTCTCCCAAAACCCAAACATGACTCGGTAAGTATCATGTGAGTGCAACCTCATGCACTATTAGTCTTTTCTCTCACTCTTGAGTCTTGAGAGTGCAAGTGCTTTAGCAAGTAGCCTCTCTCTCTCTCTCTCTCTCTCTCTCTCTCTCTCTCTCTCTCTCTCTCTCTCTCTCTCTCTCTCTCTCTCTCTCTCTCTCTCTCTCTCTCTCTCTCTCTCTCTCTCTCTCTCTCCCCCTCTCCCCCCCCTTCCCTCCCTCTCCCCCCTCCCTCTCTCTCTCTCTCTCTCTCTCTCTCTCTCTCTCTCTCTCTCTCTCTCTCTCTCTCTCTCTCTCTCTCTCTCTCTCTCTCTCTCTCTCTCTCTCTCTCTCTCTCTCTCTCTCTCTCTCTCTCTCTCTCTCTCTCTCTCTCTCTCTCTCTCTGGTTGGCTCGGGCAACGAGCTTCCTCGAGAGTCTGGAGTGAGGTGTGAAGGCAAAGTGGCAAGGCTTAGATGCTATGAAAAGGCGTGTAGGCTCATCACTCAAGGGCCAAGGCTTCAAACATTGCTCTCAAAACTGTAGCACTGCCTAGCGAAAAGGAATTGGAGCACTTGGTTTTATTCACATAAAAAGGAGAAATAGGTCGAGTTTAGAGCAACTTGAGAGACCAATGTATTGCCATTGTAAGCTCAAGTTGCTAGAAAAGAAAGACAATTAAACACATCCACTTCAAGTATATAATGAATCATGATCCCTTTGATTGTGTAACTTATAATTTATAACTTATCTTTCACTTGTATTTATAGGTAAATGTGGCTACTATTGATGTATCAAATGTCAAGGATATCCCAGAGATACACCATGAGGAAAAGGACATTTATTCCATGCTCTTTAAAGAACAACAAAGGTTTGTTCTACAGACCCGAAGCAAAACCTCTAGGACAAAGGCATGTGGTGAGTAAATTGTGATTTGTGATTCATGAATCATGTTTTAGAAATTCAAATTGAGTCTTGACAATGTTGAATGGGTCACATTAGTTTCTAATATGCTTTTTTTTTCATTTTATGCAAAAGATGAGAGCATCACGGAAGCATCCACTTCTCGTCACCCTCGCAAATTTGCGCCTCAACGAGGACATGGCTGTAGAGGTTTTAGTACAAGTCGGCATGTTGATGTGCTGGAGAATTAGGAAGAGATGTCTGCAAACTCAAAATCAAATGAGGATTTGGACAAGGCTGTAGCCAGATAGTGGCAAAATTTGGACGTGAATCCCACTCTAATCTAGAGATTCATCACTTTGGTGTGGACTCTATTTTATGAGCCTTGAAGCCATATTGGATTGATATATCATTATTGTTGATCATGATGTATACACTTACCAATATGATGTGTGATGTTACTATGTGGCATGTATGATGTTACATGTATATTCATTGATGCATCATGTAACAAACATGTGTTTCATTCTTGACTCTTGACCCTTCTATTGTCTATGTCCAAATTTCATAATGCACATGCACATTGCATACAGTATATGCACATGGTAATTTGCACATTTCTTACACGTGCATATATCCACATTGTAATTTATATCATGTATATTAAAACTTAAAAGAAATATATAGTTACTAGTTATTAGTATTATGTATATAATATATTATAATTTATATATTACATCATACATGGGTATACAGTATAATATATATATTATACTGTATATAATATAATAATTATATATTATACTGTATATTATATATATATATATATATAATTATATATATATTATATAATTACATAAATGATAATATATGTACTACTATAAAAAGATTAAAAAAACACACAAAAGTTTTAAAAAGGAAAAAAAAAAAAGGGAAAAAATAAAAATCACGATTTTTATTCAGGGATTTAGGATTAAAACGTCCTAAATGTTTAATACGCAAATTAAATTTGCGTATTCAAACCTATGCCTTTGAACTATGGCACTCGCCCACTCACTACAAAATGATTAAAATTATGTTCCTGATCAACCATTCCGTGGGATTCAGGAAACTGTCATCTAAAGCTCAATCTTCACTCGAATGTACACAGTACAACAGCTCTTCATCTTCCAAATACTGAAATGCTGACTAGTCCACATTACATTTTGATCTCTCCATGTACCGAATCAACGATTTTTTTTGTTAATTCCAGCATTTTATGGTGACCGCCTCTCGCTTCCCCATGGACGTATAATTCACTTTATAAGCTAATACAGGTTTCTTTGCTTTCTCCGACTTTACTTTAGGGCTAGATACGTGATAAATATCTGGTGTCCTTCAAGTCTCAAGCTTGCAAGAATTGGCTGGGCTCTCTCTCTCTCTCTCTCTCTCTCTCTCTCTCTCTCTCTCTCTCTCTCTCTCTCTCTCTCTCTCTCTCTCTCTCTCTCTCTCTCTCTCTCTCTCTCTCTCTCTCTCTCTCTCCCTCTCTCTCTCCCTCTGTGTGTGTGTGTGTGTGTGTGTGTGGAGTAACACTTTGCGCGGGACCAGCCTTAAGTCCTGTTATGAGATGTGTGGTGTATTTCAATGGTATCAAACCATCACGTCTAAAATGATCAATTCTGCTGATAGCTCGCAAGGCCACACTGAACTACTACGCTAAGCTGTTGAAGAACTTCAATAGCATCGATTTAACCGCTTTGCAACGATTAATTCTGCTGGCGCCCAGCGAGAACAGACATAAGTGTTTTGGTGAGCTGTATGGTGTATTTCAATGTCATCTGACCTTTAAAATAATGTTTCGTCTCGAATTTGGCATCAGGATAGCAAGTTCTGCAACACTCTCTCTCTCTCTCACACATACACACAAATAATGACGAGTTGAATCACCACCTGTTTTTAAACGACAGCACCGCGCAGAGGCAAGGAGTAGAAAGAGCGTTCTAACTTCTGGGTAAAAGGTAATGCAGCTCGTAAGACACTGACGCAAGAAGCAAGGTTTCTTTAATGAAAATGTGAAACGTGGCGTATACTTCATTTTCAGAATGAATCATCCTTTTTTCTTTTTTCTTTTTTTGAGAGTACAATGAATTGAAAATAGCTGTTCTCACATGAGTGTCATGTGGCACCCATGTGAGGAGTCGAGACCAATGTGGTGACTCCATATGAGAGAGAGAGATTACATGGATGGGTGTGTAGTTGGGAGATATGATAGTTTGATATGTCTCATCCCATCTTTGTTTGGATTGTCGAGCTCGTGGAACCCTTTTTAACCTCAAAAGAATAGGGAGATTTATTGAGGATTTAACCACTAGTATTGGAGCTCAGAAGAACTACCATATACTACAACAAGCCAATGTCAATCCAGACTAACCGCCCATGTGCAAGGAGGAAGCTAGGGGTGCCTACAGGCGCTCAAGCTAGCTCCCCATTCTCCTCTTCTCTCCTTCTCCAAGGTGAGAAGAGTACATTGAAGGCACACTTTATGTAGTCCAAAAATAGAACTATTGCATGATATCTAGGATTGTTCGGATCATCATTGAGAGCTTCATGTATTCACAAACATATGTAACATCCTTCCCCTATGGTAGAGAGGAGAACTAGGAGGCCTTCTGTTCTCCTTATTTTCTTTATGTCTTTGAAGGCTTCTTAGGAGGAATCGGTTTACTCTTGGTAACAATATTCTTGTAATGCATGTTCATTGGCTCTAACGATACTTGTGGAGCTTGGTTTGCAAATGCCTCAGCCATCTCCTCCTCCCATTCTGCACTAAGGGGATCAGATAAGTTAACCACATCGATTGGCTACTATAATGAGATCTTCTTCCTCTTCTTTGTTCGCATTTCTTGTCGATGTGCTATGAGAGGTTTGAAAGTTTTAAGTATTACCTCGTTTTGTGTATGTGATTTCCTCAACCTAATGATTACGGGACCTTTAGTGTTGAACAAGGATGTGTTAGCGTTGAACAAGGATGTGTGTCATATGCTGCATGTGAGAGTGACCCAGGATATGGTTGGTAGGAGGTTCCCTTTACATTTCAAACACTAATAAATAATCTTAGTGAGCATCATACCTCCTCCAAAAAAACTAAAAGCTTTAAAAGAATTTTATCCTGTGCAAATTTGATTGAACATCATATGATTCTCATATTTGGGACAGTCATCCTTGCTCAGGTTGACATATGTAGGCAATGGTGTACTCAATAACTTTCCACCATGCACATTGAATATATGAAGTACTTTGGTTATGTACTCACTCTCATAAAATTATATGCATCTCTTACTCCAATCACAAGTGATGTGCATGCCAATAAGATTTTAGCAACTCCCAAATCTTTCATGTCAAAATTTTGACTCAACTTTGTCTTCAAGAGAGACAACTCCTTTGATGACTTCCCAACAATCAATATATCATCAATGTAGAGTATTAAACATATGAAGCTTCCATTTGAGCATCTCTTAGTGTAGAGAGAATGATCCTCATTCCTTCTAGAATAGACGTGGGACTTCATGAATGCATCAAGCTTTTGATACCACTGTTCAGGTGACTACTTACGGCCATACAAGCTCTTCTTGAGCTTACACACTTGACTTTCTTTGTCGAGAACTACATATCCCTTGGGTTGTTCCATATAGATCTCGTTTGTAAGGTCTTCATGCAAGAAAGTAGTCTTTTGACCACATGTGAGAAGATTTCCTCAAAATCAACTCCTTACTGTTGCTTGAATCCTTTTGCAACCAACTGTTCTTTACACTTTGGAAAAGCACTATCTAATGTGAATTTCAACTTATATACTCATTTGCATGGTAAATCTTTCCTACCCTTTGATAAAGGTACCGATTCCCAAGTACCACTCTTATGAATACAATCAAGTTCACTCTCAATGGCACTCTCCCACTTGACATGATCATCTTCTTCCATAGCTTCCTTTTAGCAATAAAGCTCACTAGCATCTATGCAATCTTGGAACAAATCTATTAGGTGGATATGAGATATGTGAAGATCTTCTCAATTGCTATTGATCATGAGCACTAATAGACTCTTGTTGAACATTTTCATGAACAACCTTTTTTGCCAGATTTTTATGCATACTAGCAGGATGACTAACATCCTCAAATATGATTCTTCTCACTTCAACCTCTTTAGTGGGTTGTTTATGCATCTTCATTTCATTCAAAATAATATCATTGCTTTTGATCATTGAACGTGTTTTAGGATTCCATAAAAGATATCCAAATTATCTATCTCTTCCATATCCAAGAAAAATGCATTTTTTGGATTTGTAGTCCAACTTTTGTCTCAAATTATTTGGAAGATGGACATAAGCCTCTTTAGTGATCATAATGTGGTGGTTGCTTGTCCATTAATCTTGTGCCACTTTCAAGCCTTTAGTAGTACTAGGTGAAAGATTAATCACATGAACTGAAGTCAATACTACTTCTTCCCAAAAGCCTAATGAAAGGTTTGCAGGATGTGTTGGAATTTGGGGCCCCATGTTCGTTCCAATACTAAAACCTTTTGAGCATACACACTTAATTAATTAAGATGATAAGTGAGAGATAGAAAGAAAGATCTTGAGACAAGGATAGAGCATGTAAGATAGATGTACAAATAGATGTGCACTCACTAATGGAAGAATATCCAAGAAGATGATGATACAAAATTTAGATTATGTTGAAATAATCTAAGTATGTGAAGTGAATGAGCAATGAAGCTAACCTTATTCTCACAAAATAGTGTAACAAAATTGTAAATCAACCAACCCTAATTTTGAGATTAGGGTAGAGAAACCCTAAAAACAAAATATAAGGTTAACTCACAAAAGATAGTTACCACCACCTTGTAGAAGACTTCTTGCTCCAAGAGAGTAGCTTATCCTTCACCAAAACTCCACCTCCGAAGCTTCAGAACACCAAAAGCTGGCTTGATCACCTCCTCTTTGCTTGATGAGTGATGATTGAACAATGAGCCAAGGGCTTCCTTATATAGGTTAAGCTTCCCATAATAAAGCAAGAGCGTATGTTCTTCAAGAATAAGGCAAAATGTAGTTTCCTCAATAAAGCAAAAACATAGCTCATGACAAAAAGCCTCCATCAGATTAGCTACGATAGCTTTTAAATTTTGAATTTTATGATCGCATGCTTTTTGATAGCGTGTTTTGTTATGGAATGTTTGTTTTGTTTTCTTTTACCTTTCTAAAAGATAGTTTCACACTATGAAGTCTCAGGTTCACATGGAATAAAAACTATTGGACATTGATTCCAACAATCTCTCCTTCAATGTCACAATGGTACAACCTTCAGTAACTTGCAAATCTTCTCATGACTATCTCTAGTCAATGCTTTGGTAAATATATATGCAACATTCTCACTAGAAGGAATATAAACCAGCTCAATGTGCTTCTTAGCTATCTGCTCTCAAATATAGTGGTAATGTACCTCTATATGCTTTGTCCTTGCATGATGCATTGGATTCTTAGCTATAGTTATAGCACTCTGGTTATCTGAAAATATATGAATGGGTTCATGTATGCTCACATCAAGATAACTGAAAATCTTCTGCAACCATACTGACTCTAGAGTAGCTGTAAATGCTGCAAGATATTTAGCTTCACACGATGAAGTGGCAATAGTGGGTTGTCTCTTCGAAAGCCATGAGATAAGACAATCTCCAAGATAAAAACAATATCCACTAGTACTTCTTCTTGTGTCTGTATCACCTGCCCAATCAGAATTTGAAAAACCTTTTAGTAACAAATGTGTAGATTTCGAAAATATCATAGCATAATTTGAAGTTCCCTTTAAATATCTAAAGATCCACTTTACTGCTTTCCAATGTAACACTGTCGGATTCTGCATGAACCTTGATATTTGAGAAACTGCAAACTGCATATCAGGATGTGTATTACAAAGATATATCAAGCAACCAACTGCTTGACTATATAAAGTAGCATCAAATGACTCTTCATCTGCTACCATCTGTAAAGATGCATTCTGATCCATAGGTGTTTGCATAGGTTTAGAATTAACCATCTGAAACATCTCCAAAAGTTTCTCGATGTACTTCTCTTGTGTCATATAGATACACTTATCTCGAAATAGAAACAGAATCCCAAGATAATAATGCAAAATGGCTAAATCATTCACATCAAATGTTTGCTTCAATTGTTCTTTGAACATATGCAAATCTGCATCTCTGGGACCTATGACTATAATACCATCCACATAAATGATTGCTATAATCATCATACTTGTTTTAACATAAAGAGTTGGAGCCGCATCTGAGTTATGGAGATCAATGGACAAAAGATATGTATGTATCTTTTCATACCATGCTCGAGGTGCTTGTTTTAAACCATAAAAAGCTTTTATAAGCTTACACACTAAGTGTTCTTTACCTGTCTCTTCAAAACCTTCTGGCTGTTGAATATACACATCCTCATGTAAATCACCATTAAGAAAAGCAGTCTTAATGTCAAGTTGATATATATGCCAACCGAAATATGCTGCTAAAGTAAGTATTGACCTAATAACACTCATCCTAGATGTAGGAGCAAATGTCTCATCATAATCAATACCTTTTTGATGTGCATATCCTTTGAAAACTAATCTGGCCTTATACATGTCAATAGTACCATCTGCTTTCCTTTTGATTTTGAAGATCCATTTTACACCTATAGCTTTCTTTCCCTGTGGTAACTCACATAGCTGCCAAGTTTGATTCTTATGAATAGAATCAATCTCTTCTTGCATAGCTTTTCTCCAAATAGGAATGTTAAGTGCATCTTTAACACATGCAGGTTCATCTTCAGCAGTCATAAGTGCCAAAATATCATGAATCTCAAAGTCTTTAGCAAAACTTACATGATCTTTTTGTTGTTGTTGTCTAGTCTGACTTCTTGTTCTTTTATAATCTTGTTGTTGTTGTCGAGTCTGACTCCTTGTTCTTCCAATAAAAGTATTTATACCACTATCTTTCCAAGTTTGATATAACCAAGTAGGTGTATCTTTAAATAGTGGTGAAACTCTTTCTGACCCTTCAGCTTCCACAGGTTCTGGAACTTATCCTGCCGTGATGCTAGGACTTTCTGGAACTCTAACTTCTTCCATTTTTGGAACCAAAGTCTCATGTGGAACTGAATCTACAATTACTTCCACTTCTTCTTTATCATAAACCTTATTTTCAGCAATATAAGCATTACATGAAAGAATTACTTCACCTATCTCTGGAACATAAAACCTGTATCCCTTACTCTCAACAGGATATCCAATAAAAACAACTTTCTTTGCCTTTACATCTAGTTTGCCTCGATCCTTTTTCTCAACATGTACATAAGAAAGTGATCCAAACACTCTGAAGTAACTCACATTAGGTTTTCTACCATAATAAGCTTCATAAGGTGTGATTACCTTTAAAGATTTTGTAGATGACTTGTTCAAAATATGATTAGCTGTATGTACTGCATCAAACTAGAATTTTGGTGAAAGCTTCTTGGATGCCATCATGCTCCGTATCATCTCAACAAATACTCTATTCTTTCTTTCTGCAACACCATTTTGCTGAGGAGTATAAGCAATAGTAAGGTGTCGAGTAATACCTTTTTCATCAAGAAATTTCTGAAACTCATTTGACAAGTATTCTCCACCTCTATCACTTTTGAGAATCTGGATAGTTTCCTCATTTTTATTTTCAACCATATCTACAAACTTCTTGAACATAGGAAAGACTTTTGACTTCAACTTAAGACCATAGATCCATGAGTATCTCGTAAAATCATCAACAAATAGAACAAAATACCTGAAACCTGAATAGATTCTACTCTCATAGGTCCATTCACATCTGAATGAATAATCTCAATTTCTTGGTAGCTGTAATATGGCCATGTTTCTTGAAAGGTAGTGTATGTATCTTACCTTCAAGACATCCTTCACATATGTCTGAATCATCTGGTAGCTTGAATGAGGGTAAACTCTCAACCATACCTCTGTCTTTGATACTTTTGAGAACTCCAAAACTAGTATGTCCAAATCTCTCATGCCATAGCTTCATATCTTCCACCGGTGATGAAGATTTGACCACATATGCCTAGCTGATTTTTACAAAACAAAGATCCCTCCTCTATGCTCATGTTGTAAAATACACTTGTTGTCTTTGTCTGATAACATCTTACAAAGATCTCTCTCAAATACAACTTTAAAACCATCACTTAAAAATGCAAATATAGATAGCAGATTCTTCCTCATTTCAGGTACATATAGAACATCTGAAATCTGAAAATTACCACCTTCTCTTGACTTTAGGGTTACTGTACCTATTCCCACAACATCCAAATCATTGCCATCTGCAATAGTAACTCTTCTACCTGTAGAATAAGAAAGGGAAGAAAAGACATCTCTGTGACCTGTCATATGCTTTGTAGCACCTAAGTCAAATATGCAAGGACTTGCTGAAAGAACTTGTAAAGCTACCTGATCAAAAGCTACTTCCTCAATGGTGATATAGGCATAAGAATCACCTTGAGATTTCCCTTTTTTATCATCTTCTGCAACATTACCTGATGCCTTTTTCTTTTTTGTTGCAATCCTTTTATAACATGCTGCTTTTAAATGTCTACGTTTCTTGCAGTAAAAACATACTACTTCCTTATTCTTAGAAGACTTCTCTTTAGATGTAGTATAAATAGAATCTGAAGTAGAAGGTGAGAGGGACCTACTTTCCATATTGGATTGTTTTTCCTTCTTCTTCTTCTTCTTCTTTTTACCCTTCTTCTTCTTTTTACCCTTCATTCTCTTCCATTCCCTTCAATTGATCTTCATCTTGAAGTAACAAGAACTCTAGTTCTTCAAATGTAACCTCTCTATCTCTTGTGGTAAGGGTAAGAGTGGTTATGAAAGATCGATATGAAATAGGAAGTGAATTAATCAGCATATTTACCATTTCTTCATCTGATATCTCAACTCCTACATTTAGAAGTTGATCTCTCAAGTCAAGAGTCTCGTAATGTGGGTTTGAATTGACTCACCAGCCTTCATCCTTGTATTTGCTAGTTGTCTCCTTAAGTGAGATTTCCTAGCAGGATTTCTGCTCTGAAAAAGATTCTCAAGCTTCAACCAAGCTTGTCTAGAACTTCTGCAAGATCTGATCTGTGGTAGAATATGCTTTTTAACACTCATTATTATTGTTAGTCGGCCGCCGGATTGGCAGTTGTAAAATCAAGAATCTTTTTATATCCTTGCGCACGTACGAAAAGTTGTTACACATATACCTTGTAATCTTATATAAAGCAATGAAAAAAGACACTTCAGTCGTTCGGAAAAGATCACCAGACTGTCCGTCTGGGTGATTAGAGCTGAGTGTTACTATGGTGTCTGTTGCCTAATTTCTGAGTATTCTGTGTGTATCTGTGTTCGCCTTGTCTGTTGTCTATTGGTATCTACTACGGTTGTGAGTATCATCCACATCCAGTAGATCCTGCGGTCTGTTGTCTGAAGTGAATCGTCTGTGAAACCTTATTGCGATTGTTGTGTTAAGTACGCGTATTGCGTTAGTACTCGTTCTTGGAATGTTCTGTCAGTTGTTTGGTGAAGTCTATGTAACCGTGGTAGTATTTCTAACACAGTGTAGGATCATGTTGTCTTCATTATTGAGATCTGTCATCATACGGTAAGGGTTAAGCTACAGTAACGATTTCTTGGGTTGCATGTTGAACCTTCAGTACGGAGTATCTGAAACAATTGAATTCTCTGTGTCTTCGGATGTTGGTCGGATTGTAGTACCTATTCGGTAAAGGTTGAACTATTACTCTTGTCTCTGGTATTCTTAGTAAGTTTAGGTGTAGAGCAATATAGCATCTTCGTGTATTCGCTACCCGTTGGCCGAGCTAAGACGTGAACTGTGAATGTCTAAGTACAACAGAATCTTGATAGAACTCTCAGCACCAGTATATCGTTGTATCTGAAGTAGTTCTTTTGGGAATCAAGTATAGGGCCTCTGTTTTACAGACCCCTTCCACTCCCAAGAACCCAAATAATGTTTAAACGCGTTCTGACAGTTAGAACACAACGTTCAACACTTTAACACTAGCGCCGTCTGTGGGAAGGTGGCAACGGATCAGATTGATTGCTAATTAGTTATGGAAACGTGACTGTAAATTGTAAATCGACATTACTAGTACGCGATTAGTACCAAAAGATGATACATGCCGGTTACTAGATCCGGTGAAATGTATCCGAAGAACCGACAGCCTTGGGTACCTAATTTGCTAAGGACGCCTCCAGGAGGTAGAAGCGCAGATAGGTTTAACCCAGCTTCCAAGAAAGTAAAGAACGTTAGTAGTGATTCCGGTCATATTCCGGTAGAACGTGATACATCTCTGGCAGATTCCGGTGCGTTTTCGGCACAGTCTGTCGAAAATATAGTAACTCCAGAATCTACCAGGACGCAGCATGAAGTTAATTTAGCACCATTGGGTCAAGACTCGAATTTGTATACGACTAGAAATGCCTTAGTCAAAGAATTCTGTGAAGGAGAAAAGGCACCTTGTTTTGGTGAAAAATCGACACCTTCTGGTGTTATTCCGGTACCAGTTGTTGTAAGTTCACAATTTTCCGACGACGGTTTACCATTTTTTGGTGAATCTTCAGCCCAGTCACCGCTATTGGGAATAAGCCTTCCAACATTTGACATCAAGAAGGAAGGTAGCTTGTTCAAAACCGAGATTCGAAACATACTGAACAAGATTATCGAACCGGCAAGTGCGCAGGCTAACGATATAGACTCCGATAGTTCAGATATTCAGCCTCGGATACAGGAGATAGTCAACATACAACCAGCAGTACGATGAACGGACAACAACAACAACAACAACAACAACAACAACAACAGCTATGTCCTCCCAGGCCGCCTCCAATAGGAGTAACGTACACTAAATTCGGTGGATTCCCAGGAGATGACCCAGATGCTCATGTACGCACATTTGAGATAAGTTACACAGTGCTCAACCATCCAACTGATCCGGCGTATAAGGCTATTGTTTTCCAGTCGACATTAGTTAACGAAGTAGCTAGATGGCTTACAGAATATGATATTAACCACTTTGGCACCTATGAAGCAGTAAGGGATGCATTTCTGCAAAGATTCAGGCTAAAGAAGAATCCAGCCGAAATTTTCGACTACCTGCAAAACAATAGACAGAAGATAAATCAAACAGTGCAGGAATATGCCACTCTATTCAGGACCCATTTGAGGCAATTACCACCAGCACATGCCAACCTACCGGATGACGTTATCACTCAATGGTTTATCAATGGATTGACTCCGCAACTTAATCAGATTATGATCATACGCTGTGTAGGAGCTACGACGATAGATGCAGTGATTGCCATGGCTTTACAGCTGGAAAACAAGGTTGGAGGATTTACAGAAGACTTAGAATGGTTAAAGGCAAATAAAAATGTTGTAGAAGACCCAACCAGACAAATGTTCTGCATCACATGCAAGAATCCAGGGCACACTAGTACCACTTGTGCACTTAATCAGTTGTTTTGCGCTATCTGCAATATGATCGGACATACCACCGAAAACTGTGCATACAACGCCAAAGTGTAGGGAACCGCAACTGGCAATGCTATTATACAAGAACCAGGACAACCAGCCAATCATTATGTACCTCTGCAAATGAGAAACAACCAGCAAAAAGGCTATCGAAATTACAGAGGACAGAGAAATAATAACTACAATGCAAATCACTGGCAGGCCGGACCAGCACCGGAAAATCCCAATTTGCCACCACCGCGCTGCCATTTTTGTGGTGAATTTGGTCATATTAGAAGATTTTGTAAGGATGCAGCTGAGTACGATCAGAGGAAGAAAGAACGACAAAACCCAATGACTAATATGGTACAAATCACACCCGTAGAAACGCAAGCTGCAGTAATTCAGACCCGATTCGGTAAGCAACTGCAACCAGCAGCAGAAGTATTTGAACCAGACATACGTGAGCAACAAAGAATGTATGATAAAGCTAGTCAATGGACCACCACCGAACCTCCAGTGTTTCCAGATCCTATTCCAGTGACCCAGGCTCCGCTAACCCAGGAAGGAACACAAAAACAAGATTCTAATTCAGTAGCAGGCACATCATCTTCAGTAGATACATCCTCTTCAGCCGGAGCATCATCTTCAGAATCCGTGGAAAGCACAATTCAATCACATAAGCACTGGGAGATTTTATCTAAAGCGTCCATTACTCTTCCTCTTGGCCAATTACTTGCACTAGTACCAGGAGTTCGACAACAATTCCAACAACAGTTTAGTCCTGAATCCGCCTGCATTCCAGCAACAGCCACAGTGCAACCGGAACCTGATTCTACGGTCGACCATTCAGTTCCTTTAATTACGGTATGGTATAAAAATCATAAAATTACACAGGTACTAATTGATGGAGGATCTGATGTCAACATTGCTACTGCTGCACTATGTAAGAAGTTAGGATGGACTGAAATCGAACCAGTTCAGTTCTTTGTCAGAATGGCTGACCAGTCAAGAGTCCATCCAGTAGGACTTGTACGGAATGTACCAATAACTTTACAAGGTACCACATTTAAGATGACCTTTGTCGTCTTAGAATTACCCGAATCCACCCTTGATTATAATCTCCTTTTCGGTCGTCCTTGGCTGAAGCAAGCTAAGGTGATACAAGATTGGTCTGCACAGGAACTCACTTTTAAAGATAATAATCGTAAATATGTTGTAAAATTAGATGCTATACAGCCTTGCGAGTTGCATGCTAGACCATATTTTGCAGAACCAGTTCATATGTTAGACGGGCTGTCAAATGATGAAGAAGAAGAGTTTTTAAAGAACAATATTGATTTGATCTCCTTAAGAACTGTTGATCTACAATCTGTTGTAGATAATTGGAATCCCGCAGTTTGTACAGTGATGCCTGTAACAGAAGAAGATAAGAAGGAAGATACTGCTTCTATAGATGATGTTGAACTGCAACAACTTTTTAAGCCAGCTGACGATACAGAGAAGCCCCGACAATTTTATGTTCCAGAGAATCAGTTAATCACTTATAATTTAGGAGATGAAGACCACCCACGTCCTGTTAAGATAAAGGAAAGCTTACCAGGAGAATTTCAAGCAAACTTAATCCAGCTACTCTGAGAGTTCTCCGATGTCTTTGCATGGGATTACAAAGATATGAAGGGTTTGGACCCATGCATTTATCAACACAGGGTCATGCTGAAGCCGGAAGCAAAATCCATCAAACAACCAAGCTACCGGATGAATCCAAACTATGCATCACAGGTAAAGGCAGAGCTTGATAGACTACTCAAAGTTGGATTCATTGTACCAATAGAGCATGCTGAATGGATCTCACCAATTGTTATTGTCCCTAAAAAGAATAAGCAGTTACGAATATGTGTGGATTACCGGAAACTGAATGCAGCTATGATGCCTGATCCATTTCCGCTACCTTTTCTTGATACCATGCTTGATAGAGTAGCAGGACATGAAATGTATTCATTCCTAGATGGATACAGTGGGTATAATCAAGTTAGAATGGCTGAACAGGATATACCAAAGACCGCCTTCATTACCAACTGGGGTGTTTTCGCGTGTACTGCTATGTGGTTTGGATTAAGAAATGCCCCTAGTACTTTCTAGCGATGCATGCAAGAGATATTCTCACCTTATCTTACCTCGTTTATGCAAGTGTATCTTGATGATTTTTCGTTATTTGGTAAGATGGTAGCACACTTGTCCCATTTACGGTGTTGCTTTGAGAAGTGCAGAGAATACAGACTCTGTTTAAACCCAAACAAATCTGTGTTTGCAGCTTCATGTGATAAATTACTTGGCCATATTGTATCAGCACAGGGCATACAAGTCGATCCGGATAAGGTTGCAGCTGTATTAGGAGCACCTATCCCTACTACACCAAAAGAAGTCATGAGATTTATGGGTCAAGTCCGCTGGCATGGTCATCATTTACGGTGGCTCGCTCATTTAGCCATTCCACTCAATCGTTTAATCATGAAGACTCCTAAACAGTTTGACTGGACCCAAGACTATCAGATAGCATTTGATCGTTTTAAGTGTTTATTAACACAAGCTCCCATCTTACAGCCTCCCGACTGGGATAACCCCTTTCATGTATTTGTTGATGCTTCAGATATAGCAATTGGCAACGTTCTAATGCAACAAACCGATAAGTGGTTCAGACCAGTTTACTATGCAAGTCGAAGGCTTGCCCCTGCAGAAAAGAATTACTCTGTAACTGAAAGGGAATGTCTAGGTTTAGTATACTCTGTCAAGAAATTTAGGCATTATTTACTTGGCCGTAAATTTAGTTTTCATGTAGATCATGCTGCACTTGTTTATCTGGTTCGGCAACAACATCTAGGAGGTCGATTAGCGCGATGGGTTCTGCTTTTACAAGAGTTTGACTACGACATTATTCATGAGCCAGGCAGTTCACATGCCTTAGCAGATTTTCTTTCTCGCTTAGATTCCGGTGAAGCTCCGGTCGGTGTGGATGACACAACACCGGCAATTTATGTTTCTGAACCAACCAATGATGAAATTGCAGACCCACCTATGCTATCTACATATTATGATCAATTATTGACATTCCTTACTGATGGATACCTTCCTTCTCAGGCTTCTCCTACAATGCGTAGGAAAATTGCAGTGTACAGTCGCAAATTTCGGATAATTGCTGGAGAATTATACTATATGGATTACACAGGAGTTCTACTTCGTTGTGTTCCACCACATGAAGTTAACTTGGTCATTAAGTTGACTCATTCAATTCCATCCGGCGGACATTTTGTTGCAGATTTAACACACCGGAAAATTCTGCAGAGTGGACTTTGGTGGCCTACTATGTACAAGGATGTATTACAGTTTGTCAAGCAATGTGATAGTTGTCAGAGATCTGGACAGCCCCTGCAACAACATCTTTTCCCTCTACAACCTGTCTTGCCATTAGAGCCTTTCCAGAAGTGGGGTCTAGACTTTATCGGACCTATTACACCGCCAGCAATACTCAACAATAACCGTTATATCCTAACCTGTACAGACTATGCAACCAGATGGGCAGAAGCATGGGCTTTAAAATCTGCAACAGTGGTTGCGGTAACAAAGTGTCTACTGAAGGATGTCTTTCCACGTTTTGGTTTACGTCTAGAGCTTGTTACAGATCAGGGCACTCATTTTGTTAACAATCTAATGAAAGTACTCACACATTCTTTTCAGATCACGCATAAATTCAGCTCACCATATTATCGTCGTGCAAATGGTTTGGCTGAGAGTACAAACAAGACCCTGCTGAATATGCTTCGAAAACTCATTTTAGAAGCACCGGAAAGATGGGACCAACTGTTACCTGCAGTCCTGTGGGCATACCGAACTACTTATAAGGTAGCAACAGGTCTAACACCCTTCAAACTAGCTTTTGGATTGGAAGCCATAGCACCTATGGAAATTATTGTGCCAAGTTTACGAGTAGCCATCAATCAAAAACTACTACCGGAAGAATCTCTATCATTTTGGTTGGATACACTCAGAGAATTAGACGAGCATCGATGGCACAGTTTCATGACTATTCAGGAAGTACAGCTAAGACAAGCTCGAACACATGATCGCTACCTAAAAACCCCAGTTTTTATGGTGGGACAACTTGTACTATTTTACAATGCAAAAGTCAAATCGCTCTGCTGGCAAATTCAAGTTACGATGGTTTGGCCCCTACCGGATTTCTGAACAAGTGGGCCTTGCAACATTTTGGTTGACTACTTTGACCGAAAATCCCCTTCCAAAAGTCGTCAACGGTTCGAAGCTACGGCCGTATTAACAATCATCTAACCCGCACTGAAACGTTTCGCCGTTGGTCGCATCTTTTGGCGTTCTCTTTTCTTTCCTTTTCTTTTATTTTATTTCCTTTTGTTTTGCATACTTAAAATAATAAGTATGTAAATATCCACGTTTTGATACCTAATTATGTCAATAGCCGCCCTGCTCTTTCCAACTATTCATACATGCACACCAAAGTTAAGAAGTTATCATCTCAACGACGAACGATTATTACTGATTTTGATTGCTCTCCGCTGCCAAAAATCTACTTAACCTTGTCTATTTCGCCAAAAATCGCTATTGTGTTTATGTGATTTGCGTCATTGTGCAAACTCTGTGTTCTGTGTACTTGTGATTGCTTTCTCCGTGTGCGCCATGGAAGCTCTGGCGAACTATGCTGCTTTCTGTGACGGACTCCCTACCGAGGTAGGAGAGTTTCTGCACACCCGTGGGTTATCCAATTTCGCTGAACGGCCATGGCATTCAGTGGAATCCCACCCATTTTTTGCCCAGATTATCGCCGTTATCACTAAAACACCCGCCAATGAGCGAAGTTGTGCTATCACATCCTTACCCTCCCGAACAGTAATCACCTTCCAAACTTTTGCTGAGTCGTTTCGACTACCTTCGCAAGGTCGAGAGAATGGCCTGAGTTTGCCAGTCGCCAGAATGATAGAATTGTTTCCTAGGTATTCCTCAAACGAATACGCGATTCTATGTCGACCGGAACCAGAGAGATCCGCCCTTCAGTTCTTAGTAGCAATCCTTAACCTCCATAAGCGAACTTACGGCATATCTCGTCCCTTCTACTCAGCCATAGACTTAGCTGCCCGAGAACCAGTGAATTTCGCATCATACTTTTCCAGCGCATTCACAAAGAATGCGTGGCAATTATTAAACAGGTGAACAAAGGAGGAATGCCAAGATCAAGACTCCCTCATATCCTATCCTTCCTGTTCCTGGCCATCCTTGCAGCACAACCCCCACCTAGAGGACCGATTCTGCGTAATGAAGAGTCTGCACAGATCCTGGATGACGATGAAGACGATGAAGAGGAGCTCAATCAACTCTTCCGCCGAAATAGAATCAGGATCAGTTCATCTGAAAGTGAAGCCCAAGGATCAACCGAAGGAAACAAAGAAGATAACAAGGAAGAAGACAAACAAGACGAAGAAACTTTTCACGACACAACCACATCTATGCAACACGAATCATCCGCGCGATCGTCGTCAGAAGGACAAGAACAGGAGAATCATACTAAAGACAACACAAGCTCTACAGAAGAAACATCTCAACAACAATCAGAGCAGGAGAGGCAAGAAGAGGGAGAGCAGATCATCAAAGAAGTGTTTAACGAACTACTTAAAGCAGTCGACTCCATAACTGCCGATAATGCTGAAACACAACAAACAACAGAAAGGGTAACAGAACCTAACCCTGTCTTTCCCACTCCTCCACCAGAACCTCCACTCAACCCCATTATCCCTACTCCACCCATCCTGATCGAAGAACCCATTGCCTCTTCTTCCTCATCCCCAAACTATTCTCCATCGAACTCACAACAGCTGCTCACAGAATCCTCTTCTCAACCCCGTACTTTTCTTTCGCTCCCAATGCTCCCGGTATTTTCGGAGCTTGCAAATATGGGACAGATGCTGATTAGTCTATCACAGCAATTGCCAATCCAAATGAGAGAAGTCACTGATAACATCCGAAACGAGTTACAACATAAAGTAGATGTACTAGAGGCTGACATTAGCCCTCTACAGGAAGAATTGCTCATTGCCAAAGCCGAAAACCAATCCCTACAAGAACAGCTGAAGGAATTACAGGCCAGACTTACCGAACAGGAAATGGTTACCAGTCAGAGAGATGCGGCGATGGCTGAGCTCAAAATAAAGGAAGAATTATTAGATAATGCAACTACTGAAATCAGTCAATTGAAGCTAGAGCTACAGGATAAGAAGGATGCCAGAATCGCATTAGGAAATCTGCTCGAAGAAACCAGAGTTCAACTACACAAAGTAGTGTAGCAAAACCAAGAACAGCAGAGGCAAGCTAAGATAACAGAAGAAGAACTTCACAGAACAAACGAGAATTTATCAAATGTCAACAACAAGCTCAAACATTATTTAACCAAGGAAGCTCAAACACAGAAGTTAATATCAGATCTCCGACACAAAAAAGAGTCATACTCCAGAACCGTAAATTTTCAGATTCAAGAAATCGAAAGAAGGGAGAACCAATTGGAAAATCAGAAGGAAAGAGTAAGCAAGATGGAGCAACAAGTGGAAGAAATGAAAGTTTCCAGGGATGCGGCCCTCTCGAATGATTTCTATCTACAAGAGGCTTTTCTGCAGACTCAGGCAGAGGTTTTGCTCACCGAAGTGATTGCATTAAGTTCTGTACGAGTAGATGCGCAATTGGTAGAACCGGATACCCTCAAACAATTGTTAGAAACTCTAAAGAAAAAGATCACCCGCACCTTTAGATTAGCCAGAAATATGTACTTAGAAGGCATTTTATAAGAATAGTAATTCTCTAAAAACCTACGTGTTCGAGTCCACTGTGCGTGCCAGAGTGTTAGTCGGCCGCCAGATTGACAGTTGTAAAATCAAGAATCTTTTTATATCCCTGCGCACGTATGAAAAGTTGTTACACATATACCTTGTAATCTTATATAAAGCAATGAAAAAAGACACTTCAGTCGTTCGGAAAAGATCACCAGACTGTCCGTCTGGGTGATTAGAGCTGAGCGTTACTATGGTGTCTGTTGCCTAATTTCTGAGTATTCTGTGTGTATCTGTGTTCGCCTTGTCTGTTGTCTATTGGTATCTACTGCGGTTGTGAGTATCATCCACATCCAGTAGATCCTGCGGTCTGTTGTCTGAAGTGAATCGTCTACGAAACCTTATTGCGATTGTTGTGTTAAGTACGCGTATTGCGTTAGTACTCGTTCTTGGAATGTTCTGTTAGTTGTTTGGTGAAGTCTATGTAACCGTGGTAGTATTTCTAACACAATGTGGGATCATGTTGTCTTCATTATTGAGATCTGTCATCATACAGTAAGGGTTAAGCTACAGTAAGGATTTCTTGGGTTGCATGCTGAACCTTCAGTACGGAGTATCTGAAACAATTGAATTCTTTGTGTCTTCGGATGTTGGTCGGATTGTAGTACCTATTCGGTAAAGGTTGAACTATTACTCTTGTCTCTGGTATTCTCAGTAAGTTTAGGTGCAGAGCAATATAGCATCTTCGTGTATTCGGTACCCGTTGGCCGAGCTAAGACATGAACTGTGAATGTCTAAGTACAACAGAATCTTGATAGAACTCTCAGCACCAGTATATCGCTTTATCTGAAGTAGTTCTTTTGGGAATCAAGTATAGGGCCTCTGTTTTACAGACCCCTTCCACTCCCAAGAACCCAAATAACGTTTAAACGCGTTCTGACAGTTAGAACACAATGTTCAACACTTTAACACTATGAATGAAAGTGCTAAAGCATCTCTAGAATCCCACCTTGCTTGATCTTCAGTAGGAGGAACTGTAGGTAAAGACCTACCTATGACTCTGGATGTCGAAGTGGTTACCTCTTCTTCAATAGGTTTTGTAATAGTAACTCGAGTACCTCTTGAAGCTGTTGTAGTTCCTTCTTTGCCTTCTCGTCTGGGCCTTGTTAAGGATCCATTGAGGATACTCCATAAATCCTTTGTCAATAAAATATTCATCATCATGAAACTCCACATGGGATAATTAGAAGTTCCATCCGACTTGTCTTCAATCTCAATTCTAATCTCACTCATCTTAACTAAGTGTGTATGTCAATTATGCTCTGATACCAAGTGTTGGAATTTGGGGCCCCAGGATCTCCAATACTAAAA
Source organism: Ceratopteris richardii (assembly GCA_020310875.1). Classification (NCBI taxonomy): domain Eukaryota; kingdom Viridiplantae; phylum Streptophyta; class Polypodiopsida; order Polypodiales; family Pteridaceae; genus Ceratopteris; species Ceratopteris richardii. The sequence continues at coordinate 135,515,441 of CM035414.1, forward strand.
CCTTTTGAGCATACACACTTAATTAATTAAGATGATAAGTGAGAGATAGAAAGAAAGATCTTGAGACAAGGATAGAGAACGTAAGCTGGATGCTTACTCGCTAAAAAAATAGATGTCCAAATTACAACATGGGAGTACTACTCAACCATATAAAGTGGTTCACTCATTAATGGAAGAATATCCAAGAAGATGATGATACAAAATTTAGATTATGTTGAAATAATCTGTGTGTGTGAAGTGAATGAGCAACGAAGCTAACCTTATTCTCACAAAATAGTGTAACAAAATTGTAAATCAACCAACCCTAATTTTGAGAGTAGGGTAGAGAAACCCTAAAAACAAAATATAAGGTTAACTCACAAAAGATAGTTACCACCACCTTGTAGAAGACTTCTTGCTCCAAGAGAGTAGCCTCTCCTTCACCAAAACTCCACCTCCAAAGCTTCAAAACACCAAGAGTTGGCTTGATCACCTCCTCTTTGCTTGATGAGTGATGATTGAACAATGAGCCAAGGACCTCCTTATATAGGTTAAGCTTCCCATAATAAAGCAAGAGCATATGTTCTTCAAGAATAAAGCAAAACGTAGTTTCCTCAATCAAAAATGTAGCGCATGACAAAAAGCCTCCATCGGTTTAGCTACGATAGCTTTTAAATTTTGAATTTTATGATCTCATGCTTTCTAATAGCATGTTTTGCTATGGAACGTTTGTTTTGTTTTCTTTTAGCTTTCTAAAAGATGGTCTCACACTATGAAGTTTCAGGTTCACATGGAATAAAAACTATTGGACATTGATTCCAACATGATGCAACAAAGAAGCTATTGTATCGTGAATAGTTATATTCATCCTCTCAACTACACTATTCTCTTCTAGAGTATAAGGAGCTATAAGCTCTCTACATAATGATTAAATCCATGTGAGGTGTATGCACCACCATTATTTGAACATAAAGCCTTAAGCTTAGGTCCCTTATCAGTCTTGATTGCGACAAGCCATTTTCTAAAATTAGGGAATACCTTATCCTTAGAATTGATAGGATAAACCTAGACTTTTCTAGTAGCATCATCTATGAGAGTTACAAAGTAAAGAGAACCACTTAATGACCTTGTTGGCATATGACCACACACATCGGTATGAACAAGGTATGATGGTTGAGTTGAAGATTCATTGTGTGTTCTATGAACATTTATAGTTTGTTTTCCAAATTGACAATGCTCACAAAATGAAAAATCATAGAAAGATAACATAGGTAAGTAGCCAGAATAAGAAAGATTTTCCAATCCACTACAAGATATGTGACCCAAAACGACCATGCCCTATACAAGCCAACTAACAAGTGTTCTTTCCGTGATACAAATAAAGGACAAAGATAGCCAACTTTGTTTCATTTTGCAATAACCATATTTCCCTTTGACATGTGAAAGGACTTAGCATAGAAAACCACTTTCTAACCAAGGTCATCAAGTTGACCAATTGACATCAAACTGCATGATAATTGAGGCACATGGCATACCTTATGCATAGTAAATTTTGAAACATCAATGAATCGCACAACCACATCTCTAATCCCAACAACATCCCACTAGTAAGAATCACCAAGTCTCAAGGTACCAAGAGACTTTGATACATAAGTATAGAACCATTATCTATGAGGTGTCATATGAAAAGAGGCACAAAAATCTAGCAGCCACATGTGGGAAAGAGAATGGGCCATAAGAGCCTCACTAGGCATTGTACTTTCAAGTGTCAACACATGAGCATCATCAAAACTAGAATTAATTTCTTCTATCTTCACAATCGAAATAGATATTGGTGCAGGTAATTGTTTAACATTCACATCCACATGTTGTACTTTACCTTTAATATTCTTTAATGCATAGCAATCTTTTCTCATATTTCCTTTCTTATGACAATAATGGCACTCTACATCCCTCTTCCTTGATTTTCTTCTACTCTTATTCCATTGAACATTCTTTTCCTTGTTCTTGCTCCTTACACGTTGTTGATTCTTCCCTTGGTAAGAATCAGAAACACTATATGTATTACCACTTTGAGTGACAACCATAGACTTTCTATGTATTCGTTTCTATAGTATCCTCTACGTATGTGCGTCTACAAGATCTAGTCAACAAAGGCATTCTATGGATTAAAGCAAGAACCACATGGTTGTTATGAAAAAATACATGTCTACTTTCTAACACATGGATTTGATAGTAGCCCAACTGAGAGCACCTTATATGTTAAGTATGTAGATGATGTACTTCTAATAATTGTTGTAGATGTTGATGGCATGCTATTCACTAGTCCTAATAAGAAGCATGTTTATGAAATTAAGGCTAATTTGGATGCCTATTTTGGGATGTCAAATTTGGGGCATTCACATCATTACTTGGGCATTCAACTTGTGCAAGTTGATGGGGGAATATCTTTGCGTAAAAAAAAACATTGATACATTATTTGCACTATTTTGGCCTTGAAGATTGAAAACCTATTGCCACTGCCGTGGAGACAAGTTTATGGTTGAGTTTTCATGACGTTGGAGATGCATTTGATGTTGTTCTCTATCAACATGCTTTTGGATGCTTGATTTACTTATGCATAACTCTCGACTTTATATTCAGTATTCTATCTCTCAGATGAGCGGGATTATGCATTGCCTAGGTGTCAAGCATTGATTTACATGCTTTTTCTAACTTGGAATAGGTTGGTTACATGACACTTATGTGTTCACTAGTGGTTTTTGCTTCATTCTCAGTAGCACATGCATATCTTGGTTGAGCAAGAAGCCTCCTTTTGTGGACATTGCTAGTTTTGAGGTTGAGTAAAGTCCAACTTTCAGAATGATTGTTTGAGTGTTTGTGGCTCATATGCCTTTTGGCTGATTTGGTTGTTGGTCAATCTTCTACCACCATCATCTTAATGGGTTGTTTAGAGTGCATTGGTACTTGCAAGGAACCCTATGTTCCATGTTTGTACAAAGCACATTGAAGTGCACTATCACATGTCAAGGAGAGACTTTCTATTGGAGAGATTAGTTTGGCTTATGTACCCATACATGATATCTTTTCGCAAAGGCTCTACTTAGGAAGAAGTTTGAAGTTTTTCCCAAAGCTTTGGGCTTACTTCATTGTGTGGATTGGTTTCATTCCACATAGCTTGGCACTTCCTTATACATGAGTGTGAGCTCCTTGTTCACCACATCACTCCCAAGGAGGATTTGCTAATATATTTTGTTAGTGATATGCATGAACAAACTTAGGATGGTTGGGCCACTATTTTCCCTCTTTTGGAGGTGTTTTCCCTCGTAACATGAGATTAACTTTGTACCTGCAAAATTAAGATATCCAGAGGTACTTCTCCTATCATACTTTGAGCCTGCCCAATCTGCATCTGAGAAGAGTTTTACATCTATATCAGATGTGGATGGATAAGATATTCCTTTATTGATTGAACCCTTCAAATGCTTTAGGATTCTCTTGTTTGCTTCCATGTGAGGTTTCCTTGGAGTATGCATGAACTGACTCAATACACTTACTCCATGGCATATATTCACCCTTGTTAGTGTAGCATGATTCAAGCTTCCAATTAGACTCCCTTAGCTAGTTACATCTTCAATTAACTCACCTTCATGAGCACTCATTTTCTGATTAACCTCCATGGGAGCACCTGCAACCTTTGTATTCTCCATTTTGAATTTAGAGAGCATATCTTTAATGTATTTCCTTTGCGTGAGAAACATACCTTTCTCTGTATATACTGCTTCCAAGCCTAGGAAGTATGTGAGTAATCCAAGATCACTAATCTTAAACTCTTCCTTCATTTGAGCTTTAATATCTATGATTTGTTCTGCATCATTACCTATAATATTATATCATCAACATATACACATAGGTATATGACCTCTGAATGGTTCCTCTTAATGAAGAGGGAAGGATATGCCTTGTTTACATTGAAATCTTTATCCTACAAGTAAGTAACAAGTCTATGATTCCAATCTCTAGGAGCTTGCTTCAAGCCATACAAAGATTTTCTCAATATGTACACATGTTTAGGACATGATTGATCTTCAAAACCAAAAGTTTGAGACATATATACCTCCTTTGATATCCAACCATTCAAAAAATCATTTTTAAAATCCATTTGATATATCTTCCAATTCTTCAAAGATGCTACACTCAATAGTATCCTAATGCCATGTCTCTCAACTCCTGCATCTTGGCTTTGCCTTTAGAGTTCCAAGAATTGATTTCTCTTCTTGGAGTCTTTTGTTCATCATTTGAATCACTTGATGCTTCAAGTATATGCTCATTATTCCTTGATAATGTTGGAAAGTCTTCCTCTAGGTCATAGGGAAGTTTGATTTTCTTGCAATCATCTTCAAATCACAATTCCTTTTCACCAAACACAACATCTCTACTTACACTGAATCCTTTTTTGCTTGGATTGTATAACCTATAACCTTTCTAATTAAGATCATAGCCAATGAAGATGAATTTCTCTACCTTTGGATCTAACTTGCCTCTGATCTGTGAAGGTACATGTGCATATGCTATGCACCCAAAGATTTTGCAATGGTCAAGGCTAGGTCTTCTTCCATTCCATGCTTCGTATGGAGTCATACATCCAATGCTTTTGATGGGATTCTATTGATCAAATATGTGGTTGTAGATACAACCTCTAGCCACAAGTAGTTTAGTAGCTTCCTCTCATTTAGCATTGATCTTGTAGCCTCCATAATTGTTCTATTTCTTCTTTCTGCCACTCCATTTTGCTTTCGTTCATACATGGTATTGATCTCTCTTTTAATTCCTCTCTCTGGGAGATGGGAATCAAAGTCATGAGAGAAATATTCTCCCCCTCCATCTCACCTTAGTCTCTTCATATTTTTACCTGTTTGATTTTCCACAAGAGCTACGTATTTATTGAAACATGAAAACACTTCACCTTTATGTTTCATAAAGTATAATATGGTCCATCTGCTACAATCATCAATGAATGATACATAATGCCAGCATCCAGAGATTGTGGGTTCTTTGCATGGTCCCCATACATCTGTATGGACTAGCTCTAATAGATCTCCATGTATGTAGTCTTTCTTTGTGAAGGGTTGCTTGTGTGACTTACCAAATTGACAAGCACTACATTTATAAATCATATGTTGTTTGGATACATTTGGTAGAACAAGTACACTCTGATCCCTATTGATTTTCTTGAGATCTCTTTCACCTATGTGAGCTAGTCTCTTGTGCCAAGTTTCCAATTTTGATAGAGTTTGGCTACCATAATTGAACAATGCAATGTTTCTAGTATCTTGGAGTTTAAATGTGAATAAGATACTTGATTTTTCTCCTCTTGTGATCTTCTTGAATCCGTGATGTGGATCTTCAACAAATGGTCCATTCTTTGTGAATTTGACTTGCAATCCCTTCTCAACAATTTGACCTACGCTTATGAGGTTTTTGGTGATGGTTGGTACATACAATACCTTACTCAATATATATGACCACCTGGAGTCTTTCCATTACCTATCTTCTCAATTGGATGCCTAGTTTCATCTCCTGTTCGGACTTCATGTATATTCCTTATCCTCCAAATTTGAGAGTAGAGCTACATTCCCTACTACATGATTTGAGCAACATGAGTCTATATATAAAACATGTTCATCTACTTTACCTTCCTTCATGGTCATGTTCATCAAAAGGAGTGACTCCTCTTGCATTTGGTGATATGCATACTTATTGTAGTCTCTCCTTCCTCTATATCCTCCTTGGTAGTTGTTATTGTTGTATGAGTTGTAATTGTATCCATTGAAGTTGTTGAATCTACCTATTGAGCTTCCATAGCCTCCTCTGTTGTAACCTATTTCCTCTTTGGTTCCTAGGATTCTTGAAACAATTCTCAGTGATGTGATTCGTTAGACCACATATGGCACATGGAGATGAGCCTTGGGCTCTCGCCATGCCTTCCATTCCTCCTCTACCTCTCTTGAGCCTCTACATCTACCTACAAAGTTTAACTAAGAGGTGCTACCTTCATCATCAGATTTCTTTCCCTTGACTTTGTTTTCTTTTTTCTTATTTTTATATGAATAGAGAGCAGAGGATTGATTACCTTTTGATTTTTCCCCATTCTTTAGAAGCTTTGCATCATGTATGAGCAATTATCTCATGAGGATGTTGAAGTCACGAACTTGCATGTCCATGTAGAGGTCCATGGCTATGGTGAAAGCTTCCCATTTGTTATCTACCTTCATTCCATTGATCACTTGCCTTACTATTTTCTCTTCTTCAACGATTCTCCAATGCTTCATAGTTGGTCTGTTATCTCTTTCATTTTTTTGAAAAAATCAGTCACATTGTAATTGGGCATCTTCTTGAGTGTGATGAATTTCATCCACAGTTGGTTCTTCCTTCCCTTGGTACTTGATGAGAAGAACGCTTCAAGAGAATTCTAAGTCTCATGTGATGACTTGCAACTCCTAGTGTGTGGAAGTAAAAAATCAGAGATAGAGTTAAGAATGTATGACCTTTCTAGAGCATCCTTTGAGCACCATGTATTCAACCTCTCTTGTTCTTTAGTGTTGTTTGACCCTCCTTCTAAGGGTTGGCATAATCTCATCACCAGATATGTAACCATAGAGGTTTCTCCCTTGAAGATAAGCTTCCAGTATGAGTAACCAAGCTAAATAATTATCTAGGGTCCAATTTGTCCATGGATCAAGGGAATCCATCACCCATGATTTCCAATTGCTCTGATACCACTATGAAGAGATTATGGGATGTGTCAAGAGATGAGTTGGTGCTGCAATAAACCTGCTTTACACTAGCCAATATACCTTTAGAGATGCTTAGTAAACTTCCTTAGCTTCCCAAGTATTCATATGGAACCATCAAGTCCTTTGGAGCATCACTCTTGAATGTTTGCATCAAAACATATAACTTCTAACTGCAAGAAATGTGAAGAACCTTTTGTTTTTGGAAGAGAAAGTCTCAGTGTTATGCTCAAAGCTCACAACCTGGTATGAATTGAACAGAGAGCATTTTCACACATCTAGTTGAGATGTATTGCTAACTAAAGCAATGTTTCACATGATCTTAGCTTCACTATACAAAGAGAAATGAATTTTGCGGGTTAAGGAGGTCACTAGGACTTTTTAGGATCTAGAAGATATGTAGATAGAGTCGATTTCTTTGCTCCATACCTCAAGATCTAGTAAACCAATCTTAATGAAATTTGATACCTAGAGACTATATAATTTACTCTAGTTATCCCAAGTTAAAGTGTAGCAAGTGGATGATAACATGTAGAGAAATCGACTAAACAAGTTCACTATAATCACTAAAATACTGAGGTAGATAGTAGAGAGAAAATTACTCATTGAAATGAATCAAAATATGAGTGTTATTGCACATATGATATAGAGGGTGTAGAGGACTACACATAAATATTATTAGTTCAATGTAAGCTCAATGTTATTGCTCAAATCCTCTCAATAGTAATCTACTATCCTACGACTAAAAAACATGTGTATTTATACACATTTTTTAATTTGAATTTGAATCTTCTTCACCTAAAAGTGATCCTAGACTTTAGGAATACAACCAATTTGATTCCTCTTACCAAATGAGTTGTGGGTTTAGCTTCCTAACTCCATGAGATTATTTTTTATGTTTTACTTTTATTTTTATCCAAAGTGAGTTGAGAAGGGTGAGTTCTCATGTGAGTTCTTCTAATTGAAGTGTGTAGTCCTCAAGGCTTAGCAAAGCTCTTAGGCTTGCTAAATGCACCAACAATATTGAGTTCAAAAATTTACATGAGAGTGATTTCACACGTGTTTGGGATTGGAGAGAATGGTGTGAATGAAAACATATTTGGAGGAAGAATGCCACATGCACAAGAGGAAAAATTCAAAGTAATAATATTTAAGTCTTTGGGAGGATAGGAACTAGTTTCATAGCCATATTCATTCTCCAAATTACAATACTAACAAATTCACCTCAAAGGATAGTAGATATTGCAAAATATATGTAGTGTACTTCACTGATTTAAGGACTCATTTAGGGAACACTGAGTTTGAGGATGCTTTTAAGACTCATGCACATGATTCCTAGACATGTACATCAATCATGTACTAGACATGGAGAGAAAGAGAGAGACTGATGAAAACTTACCATGTATGTCATTAATAAACGTGCTTGTAATTAGGCTTGTATCTTATTCTAGGACATATAAGAGCCTTTGTTGAATTAAAAGCATACTATGGGTATGAAACTTGTTATGTGCAATGTGTGAAATTAGGCTTGTATCTTATTCTAGGAACCTAAATATAAGTATCTTTTAAATTAATAGCATACTTATGGGTATGACACTCTTATTGTATGTAATGTCTATAATTATATTTGCATCTTGTTGTAGGAATATATGCAAGTCTCTAGCAACCTAGCGGCATACATGTAGATATGAAAAACCACTTTAATGCAATATGGAAATACAAGCTTTATAAAAAATATAATTGTAATTTGTGTTTTAAATGATTCTTTGTGTTGGTTTAGTGAATATTCATTATTATATATTTTTTATTTGTTTGATATGTGAATTTGATAAACTTTATTTTTTGTAATTTGATTTAGAGTTTTTTCAATAAGTGCAAGAGAGAGAAATGGGAGTGTGCATTCTTTAGTTCATGGCAGGATACAAAATCACCTCAATAGCAACCAATTTACAAAGGATAAGGTTTGTTGAAGTTAAAGTCATGATTTAAATCTAGTCCCTATATATTCATGATTTAACTTATCTCAAATCTCCAGTTGACTTTGATTCATTTCCATATAAGGAGATAGTACTGTCATGTCCAAGTAGAGATAAGGAGGAGAAGATTTATTGGATGCTTCATTGAGATATAAAAGGTGGAATTTCTATTATAGTCAAAATTTAGACTCATTATATATTCATTCATTTTTATTTATCCTGAAATTGAGTTGGATACTATGGATTTTAATGATAATTTAAGTTTTTTTTTGTTCCAATTTGAAGGGTATGGGATTACATACACATCACACATTCATACACATAATAATGGTAAAAAAAATAATAATAATCATCATCATACCTACAATCTCTTATTTTTGTGGATTAGGTTATTTTTATTGATATCCTTGCAAGGAATGAGTCTTCCCACAAAATTGGCAAGTGAAGAAGCTAGGAGATTAGATGAATTTTTTCTATCTTCTCAAATTCTTAAAACTGATGTAAGTGCTACATGAGGGGTCATCATCAAAAGTCCATTCCATCAATTTTTATATACTTTTTGCTAGTGAGAGAAGTGAGATTCTTCTTATCGAAAAATTTGTGCACGTTTTCAGTCTTGCACTTGTGACACAATTCTAGACTCCTTTTTTGTTATCTATCTTAAAGCTTCTCTTTTGTGATCTTTTTTCAAGTTTTTAAGCAATATCATGCAAGCCATGCACTTCATGCATGAAGTTCCATCTTTGTTCCAAACTTTGTGCAAAATTTCCTTGCATATTTTCTAGATGCATTTGTATCTCTTCTCACTTAACTTCATTTTGAACTATCACACACATGATTTGGTGAAGAAAGAAGTGTTTTATGATCATTTTTGTGATTGATTTTTTATCATTAATCACTTATGTGCAATCAATTATGCCATCAATCGTGCAATTTAAAGATTCATTACTCACATGATTGGAGGACCCATTGATTGTATGATTGAAGAAGTCTCCAATCGTGTGATTGGGAAATAATAGATCATGTAATCAATCCACTTTTGATCATGTGCACTTAAGGTGAATTGTTTTAGTTGATCATGATCGATTTTTTTATCTTGAGAATAAGTGATAAGTTGCATCTTGTTATTGCTACCGATTGCAACTAGATTTGATCTACTCTTCTTGGATTGGTATTTTGAAGGTATATATGGGTGTTATTACTACATACTTACACTTTTTGGCATCACTATCAAGGAGAAGACCCCCAACTCTGGGTAACTTGGGCAATGTATCATGGGTGTGCCACTTTGTGGGATGTCATGATTGCTTGTAAATTTGTTTGTGATTTTCTACTTTTTTGACTTGTGGAAAAGAGTATCTCATCTCTCGATCTTAAGTCTTATGATGTAGGATTTCCAAGATAGCTTGATATTTTACATTAGATCATAGTAAATTGTTGTTTCTCATTTTCCTTGTAAACTAGGATTTTCGTTTCTTATTTCCATACTTCTTCACATCGAGTGAATTCTTGTAGAAAACTTCTTTACTCTATCTAGCGCACCTCAAATTTCCCTAATATGATTCATCCCTAATATGATAAAACAATATGTCACATGATACACAATTGGGAAGTGCATAATCATTTAATAACTTACAAATACTACTAAGTTATCTATTAAAACATGGATTGAATTGATTTAGGAAATCCACCTTATGACTAATAATCTTTTCATAACTTTTACCTTGGCACACACATTAAATAATCTTATTAAGGTTAAATAATTGATCATTTCATGTGTAAGTGAATGATTACCTAAGGTGTATGAATATAATGCATCAAGTACATGCCTTCCATTGATATCATAAAATCGTTCATAAAATTAACACATTGGCCATAGAAAAAGGCAAAGGGAAAATTAGGCATGATTGTGAAGCATGAGAAAGCAAGCAACAATTGACCCATGCGACACAATTGAGAAAAAGAAAGTATTCACTTATAATGGTCATTAATCAACTACTTGGATGCATCACCAACTTCCCACGTGATCCATTGTAGGAACACCAACATGATAAATTAGCCTTAGGTAGTTTTTTTTCCAATGATCAATTGATCATTTATTTATATGATCAATCATGGAATTTGTGGCTTTGTATGGCTATTCTTGGAAAAGTACCCTCTTTGATTATTGATCAATCACATATGGCTTTATATGATCTATTGAGGGCAGACCATATGATAAATCAAGGTTTTTCTTAACAAAACATGATCAATATGGTGCATAAAGTGACTAATCCTTGGGCAAAGCCAATGTTATTGGCAAACGATCCATCATGGTTTGTTTACATGATCCATCATGGTTTGGCTACATGATCCACCAAGAGAATGATCACGAGCTAGCAATGGATAATCTCCAGCCATTTTAGCCTTTAAATTAGGAGGTAGAGGATTTCTAGAAATACATACAAGGGAAAAGAGAGTAAGCATTCGTAATTTAGTCCTTTCCTAGGGTCCTTCTTATCTTTTTTGCTAGGTTTAGTTGCTACACGCTGATGAATATTCACTTGTTTATGTGACTTGTCTTTCCAATCTCTTATCAAGTCCTTGACTTTAATCACCTCTTTTCCTTTTTGCCTCAATATTAAGCTCATGTGCATAGACTAAAAAAGCATCTACAGGTGAATCCCACTTTGTTTGTGATCTAATACTATCTTTGACTTATGGTTTTCAATGGCATTTTCCCCTTCTTGTCTTTAATCAAAAGTTAATCCCAAAGGCCTATATTTGAACCCTCTTGCTCATTTTCTAGTTTGAATCCAACTCTAGAAGCATTGTCTCCATATGTAACATGTCTAGTACAAACCTCATAGTGCTTTTTCATCAATCCTTTTCCAAACTTTGTAGGAACTTGCTTTTTAATATCATTGAAGGAAACCTTTCCTTCATTCCATTGCACTAAGTTTTTAGATTTAGCTTCATAAAATGCTTCACACTCTCTACTCACATGGTAAAAAATATCACATCATATGCATATCTTCATAAAATACCAACTTGGCTCTTGTTTCTCTCTAGATGCACCAGATTTCTCTAGTGAAGTAAACTGTAGATGGAGGTCTTTTATACCTTTTATAATCTCGTCTATATATTGTAGGAGGAGTTTCAATTGATTTTTCCTTTGGTCAGGTCTATAATTTGGACTCTTTTTGTGGAATAGGTGTGGTCAAAGTCAAAATAATATGTTTCTCAATTGGTCTTTTGGACTCTTCAAATTGGTCTTGTGTCACTCTTGACTTCCACTTCTTATATTTTACAAGCACAAGAACTACTTCTTGTATCTTATCCCACTCACTGGTTAGACCTATGGGTTGAATTAAATATTTTAGCGAAATCCCTAACTCTAGGGTCAAGCTAGGGTCAACACTTTGCACAGAAAAAGCAGTTTTATCTAGGCTAGATCCTCCTAATCACATTGAATCAATTGATCAAAACTATCTTCACACCCACATAGTAAATCAGTTTCCACTATGCCTTTAATGGGAGTAACGACCAATTTTTGAATGATCAACATGTGAGCATGGTTACATATTCAAAAATATTCTGCTTTCAATGAATTCTTAAAATCATCCCAAGAATTTACTTGATCTTGAAGGGAAACAATCCTACGTTTCATTCCAAGAGAAACTACTCTAAAGAAGTCAACTAGTTTCATGATTGTAGGCACACCACATAAGTCCATTTTAAGATCATAGATGCACAATAAATTTGTTATATTCCATCCATTGAAAAATCCATGTTCTTTAAATATTACTTCTTAGGCATGTATCAAATGGTCTCTATTCTCTATAGTGTTTTGATTCAAAGAAACAAGTTCAAGCAATGAATCAATTGTATGTGTGTCAAGGCCATCTCTCAATCCACTTGTTGAAGCCTTAACTCTAATTTCAATTTCATCAACCATCTTGGTCAAGGTCAGACAAGGACTCGAGGTTAATATAGTCAAAGTAAAATTCAAAGACTAGGCCAACTCAAGTCAAATATCAAAGTCAAATTTATGGTGAAAGCTAAAATCAATCTTAAAATTCCCTTCGCGCTTCATGTCAATTCACTCTTGTCTTTATTTGCACTTAAGGGTACACACAAGGTGCCATAGATTTCGACTTTGACATGTAACTAATAGATACAAGCAATTTGGAGATATGAATTAGCTCAAAACTCTTGATATTGATGATGCTCATGATATAAAATTGATACAAATTAAGGGTTTGGGTACAAAACTTTGAATAGAAATTCTAAGTTCAAAATTAATGAGCTTAACTTCATACACAAAATAATAGATTCAAATACAAACTCTTATGGTTTAGAAATCAAAATTAATAGGCTCACACAAAGACAAGAATCCATAACTACAAGAGAGTTATATATGTTGAATATCCTATGTACAATATATATGTAGTATAAAATACTAATCTAATGTGATACTTGGGAAAGTTATTGACATGAAAAAAAACCAAAAGAGAGGTTCTATATGCTTATAATGATCATTGATATGGCAGCTTGAATCTTATCTAGTGGTACATAGTGTGACAGTCACATAATTTTTTTTCAAATTTTCCCAAAGCAATTTTGTAGACAAAGAGAGTTGTACATAGTTATGGAATAATTTTCTTGTATGAGGAAGGTCTTTCCTCAAAAATCCACAAGAAAAGATTTAATTTAGATTAGGTTCTTTTATTTTTAAGAACTTTTAGAAATAAAAAAGGAAAGTTCTCAGGAAATTCTTACAAAAAGGCCAAGACCTCATTTGTAAAGAGCTTTTGGCTGAAGTAAATTAGTGAGCTCTCTCTTCTCACAAACTCGTTTTTGTACTTTTTCTTGCATTTTTCTTGCATTTTGAGTGAGGATTTTGCTTGATTGTGGGTGTGTGAATGTGAATGAAAGAACCTTGAAGGATATATGCAGGGATCAAAGTGTTCTAGAGCTACCAAATATATCAAAGCAACACATGATCAATAGATGTGATGCATGTCAAATTAGGAAGACACAAAGACAACCATTCAACCACAAAGGCTGCATCCACAACAACCTTTTGGACTTAGTACACACTTATGTGTGGAGACCAAGTCAAGAAACTTCATTAGAAGGATCAAGCTATTATGTCTCATTTATTGATGACCATAGTAGATGGACTATTCTATAATTTACCAAAAGTAAGAATGAAGTGCTTGATTGCTTCAAAAAGTATCTAGCACATGTGGAGAACCATACGAGTAGATCACTCAAGAAGCTCAAATCTAATGGAGTGGGAGAATACTTCTCCAAAGAATTTGATGAGTTGTTGGAGGATAAAGGTATCAAGAGGGAAGTCACTACTAGGTACTCTCCTCAACTAATGGAATTGAAAAAGAAAAAACAAGACATTGACCGGATAAGCTAGAACAATGCTTGAAGAGAAGAGGTTGCCACATTATCTATGGGGAGAGGCTATTTCAATTGTTGTGTACCCTATCAATAGATTACCATCCAAATCACTTCAAGTTATGACTCCTTTTGAAGCATGGCATGGAATTAAGCCTAGTTCTAGACATTGCAAGGTGTTTGGTTGTTTAACTTATGTTCATGTACCATCACACATAAAAGGTTAGCTAGATGAAAGGGCAACAAAGGTTGTGTTTATTGGGTATGAATCAACTCAAATGGGTTAGATTCTATAATCCTTCAACGAAGCAGTTCACTATAAGTAGGGATGTTCTGTTTGAAGAACACAGGTCTTGGTATGATGAAGACTAACAAAAGGTAAATTTACCATATCATCTTAGTTCCGATTCTCATCAACTAGGAAGAAAGCATGATACATAGGTCTAGGATCCAAGAAGTGATATAGATGATGACCAAGATGTGTTGATATATTTAGGTAGTGATGTGTGTGAACACTCTAGGACTATCGGGCACTTTCTTCCCTCTTTAGGAGGTTTTTTTCCCTTGGCTTGTATATATGCCTATAGCCCTAATGGGTCATATAACTTTGTACATTCTAGTGGTAATACATTCAGTATTGTGTGTTGTGCTCCAAGCTTCTTCTTCTTCCTTGTGCTATTCACGTGCTTTTGTAGACCTCGAACTCCAATAATTGGTATCAGAGTAGGTCGCTGCTTCATCTAGGGCATCGTCAACACTCCTCCGATCACAATCTTAGAATCACACAAAATTTGGTGGGCATACTCAAGGTGATTAGCAGATCAAAACAGCTTCGCTATGTAGTGCCAAAATCGCAATCTGAGCTCATTTCGGCCTCCAAATGCACTATCACAATGCTTATGTAGGCAATTTTGTCTTTTTGTGCCAAAGATATATACAATTTTCAGTTCGCTAGTATAAGTGCCTCAAAGTCTGCTACAATTTTAGTGAAACTTGTCAGGGTAATTTTGTTCAACTTTTTCAGATACAATCATTTTTTTGCATCAAGGTATTTTAGTCAGTGGCCATGGCTAAAAGCAGTGATGTATTCCATATGTTGGCTATTGAGGATAAATTAGATGGTACCAATTACCCATTGTGGGCTTATATCATGCATCAAGTATGTAGAGAGTACACATGCAGAAGCAAAATGAAAAGAAGAGTGTACTCACAAAAGAAAGAGTATGAGAGAGTCAAAGTGAGTAGACCAAGAAATGGGTAAACTCACATGGATTAGAAATGAGCTTTCCAAGAGCATGGAGTAGGCTCCTCAAGCTTCTAACCAAGTACAAATGGGGGGAGAGGCCCTCCTTATATACATTTGGGAGGGGCTCTCCACAGTGCGCTCTGCTTCTCGAGAGCTTCATGACGATATCCTTGGAGTAGAAAACTGAGCTCCTAGGGCCGCACACGGTGCTCCGCACAGAGACTGCAGAATACACAGAAAACACAGTACACAGGGAACACGAAGATAGACTTCTCAGGTCTTACAAAATGAAGTCGAACTTACAGTTTGTGGTTGACCAAGCCACTATATGTTTTATTAAAGAACATATACAAAGAAGTGTCCAGTGGCCATTTGGCCTTTCACATGGACACTAGCGGTAACAATCTCCCACTAAAGACCAATATGGCCAAAGTAACTATGGGAGAAAAATAAAGAATGATAAAGAATACCTGAGTGTAAGTATACAAAATATATCTCCCACCTGATGGGCATGTTACACAGTATACAAGTGACTGTGTAAGATCATGAATCAAGTAACCCCCATCAAGTGATAGTAGTGTTGAAAGCTATCCTGTGGTAGAGCTTTAGTCAAAGCATCTGTAGCATTATCTCGAGTGTGAACCTTCTCAAGAATAGTGCACTCAGTGGCTAAGCAATCTCTAATGAAGTGATATCTCACCTCAATGTGCTTGGTCTTTGCATGATAGACCGGATTTTTAGCCAAAGAAATGGCACTCTAACTGTCATGAGCAAACGAGGTACATGCTGAGGTAAACCCATATCACAAGCAAGACGAGAAAGCCACAATGCTTCCTTACATGCCTCACTTGCTACAACATACTCTGCTTCTGTGGTGGAAACAACTGTACATTCTTGAAGATGAGATCTCCAAGAGATAGCACCTCCAGCAAAATGAAAAATATACCCTGATGTAGACTTACAATTGTCTACACAACCAGCATAGTCAAAATCTGTGTAACCAATAATGGATGCTTTCCCTCTACCTAAGCATAGACACTTGTCCTTAGTACCACTCAAATATCTCAAAATCATCTTGATCGCTTCCCAATGTTTCTTGCCAGTATTAGACATATATCTGCTCACAACTCCCATTGCAAATGCAATGTCTGGTCTCGTAGCTACCATAGCATACATGAGACTACCAACAGTAGACTGATAGGGAATTTTGTTCATGAATTCCTTTTCCTCATCTGATTTGGGGCAATCATCCTTGCTCAATTTCACATATGTGGGTAAAGGTGTACTCAATGCTTTTCCACCCTGCGTATTGAACCTGTGAAGTACTTTGGATATGTACTCACTTTGAGACAAGTATATGCATCTTTTACTCCTATCACGAGTAATGCGCATGCCTAGAATATGTTTGGCCTCCCCAAATCCGTCATATCAAATGTCTGACTCAACTTCCTTTTGAGAATTGACAAGTCATAGGAGGACTTCCCAGTAATCAACATATCATCGACATAAAGTATCAAGCATATAAAGCTACCATCTAAGCATCTCTTTATGTAGAGACAATGATCCTCATTGCTTCAAGAATAGCCTTGGGACTTCATAAAGGCATCAAACTTTTGGTACCATTATTAGGAGACTGTTTAAGTCCATACAAGCTCTTCTTGACCTTACAAACTAGACTTTCCTTGCCAAGAACTACATAACCCTATGGTTGTTCCATATAGATCTCATATGTAAGATCTCCATGCAAGAAAGCAGTTTTCACATCCATTTGGACTAACTCTAGGTCCTCCATTGCAACAAATCCAAGCAACATGTGCAAGGTAGTCATCTTGACCACTTGAGAGAAGATTTCCTAGAAATCGACACCATGTTGTTGCTTAAAACCCTTTGCAACAAGTTGTGCTTTATACTTTGGAGAAGCGCTTGTGAATTTTAGCTTATATACCAATTTACATGGTAAAGCTTTCTTGCCATTTGGCAAAGGTACTAAATCCCAAGTACCATTCTTGTGGATGGAATCCAACTCACTCTTCATGGCATGCTCCCACTTGACATGATCCTCTGACTGCATAGCCTCTTTGTAGCAAGAAGGCTCACCGGAATCTATTAGCATAACAAAATCTAAACCTACATATCTATTAGGTGGATGTGAGACACGTGTAGAGTGTCTCAATGGTTGCTCAACAGGAACATGTGCAGACTGATCCGATCGGACATTCTCTTGAACATCCCTATGTGCAACAATTTTATGCATGCTAACTAGAGGACTAGTATCCTCAAACACCACTCTTCTCACTTCAACCTCCTTAATGGGTTGTTTATGCATCTTAGACTCATTGAAAATGACATCACTACTTCTGATCATTGATCGTGTTTCAAAATCCCATAAGCGACATCCAAATTGTCCTTCTCGACCATATCCAAGAAAAATGCATTTCTTTGACTTATGGTCCAACTTTTGTCTAAGACTCTTGGGTATATGAACATATGCTTCACACCCAAAAACTCAAAGGTGATCATAATATGGTGGCTTCCCTGTCCATAACTCTTGTGCCACTTTCAGACCTTTGGCAGTACTAGATGAAAGGTTAATCACATGAACTACAGTCAATACTGCTTCTGCCCAAAAACCGTGTGAGAGGTTTGCATGATGCAACATAGGGACTACTCTATCTTGAATAGTTCTATTCATCCTCTCAACTACACCATTTTGTAATGGGGTATAAGGAGCTCTAAAATCTCTACGAATCCCTCTAGACTGATAGAAAAGGCTGAATTCATATGAGGTATACTCACCCCCATTATCTAAACGTAAAGCCTTAAGCTTAGTTCCTTTTTTAGTCTCAACTGAAGCAAGCCATTTTCTGAAAGTAGGGAATACCTCATCCTTTAATTTAATAGGATATACCAAAACTTTTCTAGTAGCATCATCTATGAAAGTGACAAAGTAAAGAGAACCACCTAAGGACCTAGTGGGCATAGGACCACACACATCTGTATGAACGAGATCTAAAGGTTGAATTGAAGAGTCAATGTGCATTCTATGCACATTTCTGGTTTGTTTTCCATATTGACAATGCTCACAAAATGGAAAATCAAAGAAAGATAACACAGGTAAGTAGCTAGAACGAGAAAGATTTTCCATTCCACTACGTGATATATGGCCCAAATGACCATGCCAAATACAAGCCATAGGCTGTTTAGTAACAGCTAACAAGTGTTCTTTCTGTGATACAAATAAAGGATAAAGTGAGCCAACTTTGCTTTCTTTTGCAATAACCATATTACCCTTTGATATGCGAAAGGATTGAGCATAGAAGGCCACCTTGTAACCAAGGTCATCAAGTTGACCAACTGACATCAAATTGCATGATAACTGAGGTACATGGCATACATTATGCATAGTAAATTTTGAACCATCAATGAACTGCACAACCACATCTCCAATCCCCACAACATCACTCTGGTAAGAGTCACAAAGTCTCATGGTACCAAGAGACTTTGTTGCATAATTAGAGAACCATTATCTGTGTGGAGTCACATGGAAAGAAGCACCAGAATCTAGCAACCAGGTGTGGGAAAGAGAATCAGCCATAAGAGCCTCAGTTGGCACAATACTATCAAGTGTCAACACATCAGCATCATAAGAAATAACATTAATTTCTTCAATCTTCACAGTCGAAGTAGATGGTGCAGGTAATTGTTTAACATGCCCATCAACAATCTGTCCTTTACCTTTAGCATTCTTTAATGCATGATAGTCTTTCTTCATGTCTCCTTTCTTATGACAATAATGGCATTCAATATCCCTCTTCCTTGATTTACTTCTACTCTTATTCCGTTGACCATTATTTTCCTTGTTCTTGCTCCTGCCACGTTGTTGATTCTTTCCTTGGTAAGAATCACGAACATTATATGCATCTCCACTCTGAGTGCCAACCATGGATTTTCTACGAATCTCCTCACTCAAGAGTGCTCCACAGATGTCATCATAGACGGGTTTACCACCAGGTGCACTGTTGCTAATAGCTGTGCAAAATGTATCCCATGATGATGGCAAGGTGCATAACAACAATACTGCTTTCATTTCATTATCCATATCCATTTTTTGAGGCTGTAAGTGGGAGAATATAGCATCAAACTCATTTAGATGAGCAGCAACACTATCTATGTCCTTCATACGAAGGTCATATAATTTTCTCATCAGATACACTTTATTTGATGCCGTCTCTTTTTCATATGTATTGCATAACTTCTTCCAAATCTCCTCTGCAGTTTCACCGTCTAATACTGTAAAGTAAACATTATCTGCCAGGTGCAAGCGAATGGTAGACCTGGTCATTTCATCTAACTTATCCTAATCATCTTCATCCATGTCAGCAGGCTTCTTTGAAATTCCATTTACTGGCTTCCATTGCCTCCTTTGAATCAGCACATCTTTAATCTGATTCTTCCATAGAGCAAAGTTTGTGCCATCAAATTTCCGGATCTCAAAATGGTCTTTGCCCTGCAAGTTATAGCTCCTCCTTGGAACACTAGGACTAGACCCTGATCCATCCGATGTGCCTAAGACCTCCGATGCCATGATGGTAGAGAACTAAATAGAATGATGATGGAGGTAGAAGAGTCTGAACACCAACGAATAAGTGTATCAAGGAGTAAATCGACCACTGTATAGTTGACAAAACCAGAAATCTGGAAAAATTTTGCTAGAGTATCCTCTGCAAAATGAGCGTATGACCAGTGCCAAAATATCATAAAACTGCAAGTACTGACATGTTTTCCTGCATAGTGAATCACTGACTCCACTGCATATAATCAGTTACCCAATAGAAGCCAACTATGCTTATCGAGCACCTATGAACAACTATCATAGATCTCCTATGGCGAGGTTGGGTAAGTCTTCCACATGCATCACCAAGGACCCCGACATCTGGGTGTCTCCCAGTTAAGAAAACCTCACCACGACCCTCTTTTTCAAATGTAAAAAGCTTTATGCAAAAACGTAACCACTATATCAATGACCACATGGACATACATAAGTGGTATCCACAGAAGCGTACATGGTGTGTATGTGCTCAATATATGCAGTAAAATGACACTAAAGGCTGAATACACAGCCCAAAAACTAGCCAATAACACCTGCAAGTGTCTGCCAACTCTGATGTTTTAGGCTCAAAAAACCTGCATAAATTTGCAGCAACGGCTCACACCAAAACTGAAACCTTTTAGGAAACCTGTAGTTTTACAAGTGTGGCTGAAAACATAGCCCCAAAGGTCGATATTTATTGTCGGAGAGGTACAAAAAACACTCTTCTTGATGTTCTTGGACCTGTGTGAAGAGAACTATGTGCAAAAGTACTCCAAAATGGCTCAAAAGAAACCCAAAAAATGTTTCAAAAATAGGCTTTGAAAGCAAAGACTGAAGCTTTGAGGGACCAAAACATGTTCAAGGTAATGTCAACCTTAGTATTTCCCCTTCTTCAAACACCACAAGAGTGTAGCTTAGTGGCAAGAGATTGCTACGGTTAAGCGAGCTCCCGGGGGAACAGTACTGGGATGAGTGACCTCTCGGGAAGTACCGGGAACCTCTATATTCCTTGATCGTTGAGGTCCTCCCTTGCACGCAGCCAACGACACCAACGGTGACTTCAGTGACTCGGATGACAAGGTATGCCAAGGTCTATGCCTTGGTCACCGCCTTAGTCGTAAGCCTTGGAGAAAACCGGGGGGTGGGGGGGGGATGCTTCGCTCGCACAAAAGGAACAAAGATTTTGCGTCGAAGTGCTTTGATACCAGTGAAGTATCTCGATGGTGATGCACCATAGTTCTCTCTCCTTCTCGAGAGCTTCAAAACGATATCCTTGGAGTAGAAACTAGGGTTGCACACAGTGCTTCACACAGAGACTGCAGAATACGTAGAAAACACAGTACACAGGGAGCATGAAGATAGACTTCTCAGGTCTTACAAAATGCAATCGAACTTACAGTCTGTGGCTGACCAGACCACTATATGTTTTATTAAAGAACATATACAAAGAAGTGTCCAGTGTCCATTTGGCCTTTCACATGGACACGAGCGGTAACAACTGCATACATAATCCCTCTTTTATCCATATAGAATCCTCCCACGTACTTGACTACTGGTCTAGGCACTATGTGAGCATCCCTGACTTTCTTCAACCCTGCCACTGATCTATCCAATACATCTATGTATATGGGTAAATCATGTTGATTGGTGTTCACATATTCTAAGGAGGTTCGGTACTCTCCCCCAATGATAGACATTAGGCCTGCTATTGGTACAGAGTTGTGCATGTCTTCTGAAGCCATAATGGTTTCTTCTTCAGACTCACTCGAGGTCTCGGTATAATGTGAATGAATAGCAATCTCGGCTACACTTCCTACAGATGATACCACACTCCTTCGGCTTCCTAAGACTCTTCCCAATCTCAAGTTCATTCACTTATGGCCCTATTTGAGTCTGGGCTGACCTTGTCTCCAAAACTCTCTTCAGAATCTATAGGTCTATATGTATTTTTTTCTTAATTTGGAGTCTCCTTGATGAGATATCACTAAAGTTCACTAGCATGACACACGATACTTGCGAGAGACGACACTCAATACTTGAGGAATATCGCGACACTCGACACTTGATGGTCACGACACACGACACTTGCTACAGACGACACTCGATACTTGAGGAATATCGCGACGCTCGACACTTGATGGTCACGACACATGACACCTGCTACATATGACACTCGATATTTGAGGAATATCACGACACTCGACACTTGATGGGTCACAACACATGACACTTGCTGAATATCATGACACTTTCCTCTGATCACAACACCTGAGTATCGCGACACTTGGTCAGCGTCACGATTCTTGGACAGCCTCGGATATCGCGACACTTGGATATCGCAGATATCGCAACACTTGGATATCACAGATATCGCGACACTTGGATATCACAGATATCGCGACACTTGCATATCGCAGATATCGCGACACTTGCATATCGCAGATATCGCGACACTTGAATATCACAGATATCACGACACTTGGATATCACAGATATCGCGACACTTGGATGTCACAGATATCGCGACACTTGAATGTCGCGATACTCAACCTTGAGAGCTCACGACACTTGGATGTCGTGACACTCAACCTTGGGAGGTCATGACACTTGGATTTTGTCACACACAAGCAAATATTTTAACAAAACATATTAATGCATGTGCTCTCAGTGCCTATCTCCCCTTCTGTAACTGCCTGAATCACAGAAATTCTCACTCCGACCTTCGATATCTCCCTCATGACATCTGTTGCAGGTCGTCTTCCTATTTGCCTTTATTTAAATTGAAATTTTTGAACAATGACTTGGTCAGCTAACCTCACCAAGCTAACCCCAAGCTCTCTCCAACGCCTGCTATGTCTCTCTCCAAAAGCCTCAATATCAGCTTCGCGACACCTATCGTCTGCACCCTCATGATACTTGCTAAGAAACAAGTGATTTCAAAATGGCTTCTCTTTGGCTTTTAAGTCTCTGAAGGGTATAAAAGCTGAAAAGGGATGAAAGAAAAAGAACTAAAAAAAAGAACCTACCTACCTATCCTAACTCTCTTCCTTCCTCCTACCTACTCTATCTTTTCTCTCTAACTCACTTTCCTAAACTAAGAACTCACGACACACACTCCAAAAGTGAGAAGTAGTAAGTGAAGATGAAAGTGACTTACCAAAGAAGAGAAATTCACAACTCCTCTACTCACTTCAATGCTAAGAGCTTTCACCATCACACGAATGCCTCGGTTTGATTCGACACTCCTCGGCAATGATGCCAAAAATGTGTGTACCTAAGTATCGACTTAGGTACTTGAGGAGAAAGAGACTATACCTCTATCCCCTACAAGTGCATATAGTGGGGGTTACATGATTTAATTATCAATCCAAAAAGTATCCTAACCTAGCCGAGTGTATGAGGACATGCATTCAAATGATGGTCAATGCAAATGTGAACTAATAAAGGTGCAAACATGTGTAAACCATCACATTCAAGATTTCATGGTCGGCTATGGTGTCACGACACTTGGTCCAACAGCCAACAGTAAATCGAGCTTTTCTCTCAGCTCCGAACTTGAAATATAGGTAATAGCGGGTTCATTTCGAAGCTCTCAAGAAGATGCATCCAATTGTGGTATCTTCACTTGATTTTAACACTTTTGCTTCAAGTTATGAGTAAAATACTGAGCTATGGTAATGCCCTAGCTATGCTTCAGCACTTCCTACACTTCACACACACATTACCATTAGCAAACAAGCACTACCATGGATAGAGAAAACTTCAAAGCACTCTTTTCAAGCCACATACATGCATACAAGCTCACAAAGAAGAAGATATAGAGAGGAGAAGACACAAATTCAAAATTTTGTGTTGTTCATTCTCACAATGGCAAAAAGTCTTTACAAAGAGTCACAAAATGACTTATATACTTGTGCCCTAAAAATGGTCCTTTCACACAAGAGACCAGCACTTTATTGAATAAAGGACTAATTACCTACTAGCTTACAAGGGTAATGATACAGATGTCTATGGATATGCATCTAGAGGACTCCTCTAGTGCATTTACATTGGAAAATATATTACAAAGTGACTATGTTACAAAAATAAGGTGTCCAAATTGGAAAATTTTTGAGGCCCTTCGTTTTCTCTATATCTCTGCTCTTCTTCGCTTTGCAACACATGTAGATGAGCATTATCTCTCACATTCATCACTCACACAGGTGGAAATGGTGTCGTGATACATGAAATAGCAGTAAGCACAAAAATGGACTTTTCTCTTACCTCTGAACTTGAAATATGGTCAATAGCGGATTCGTTTCGAAGCTCTCCACAAGACGCATCCAATGGTCGTAATGTTCTCTGATTTGGACAAACTTGCTTCAAGTTATGGGCAAAAAACTAAGATGCACAACTCATTTAGTTCCACCACACACCTCCTCACGCTTCACACACACATTACACAATTCAGAAAAAGCAATGAATTGGATAGGCAATACTTCCATGCACTCATCCCAAGATAGAATCACACATGCAAGCTCACAAGCAAGGAGATACATGAAGAAGAAGAGGCAAATTCAAAAATGAAAGTTCTCTCGTGCTTACGATGGCAAAAATTCTCTACAAAGTGTCACCAAGTGACTTATATACATGTGCCCTAAAAATGATCCTTTCACACAAGAGACCAACACTTTATTAAAGAAAACCTAAATTCCTACTATTTTACAAAGATTATGATATAATGTTTGGAATTTATGCATCTAGAGGACTCCTTTAGGGATTTACATGGCTTCATGAGACTTTCATAGACATTTGAAGAAGAAAATTGGTGCTCATAATTTGAAAATTTTGGGGCTCCTTTTCCTGTGCTTCTTTACTCTACAACACTCTCCCCCTCTTTGTCTCCATCGTCCCTTGACAAGCTTTCCTTCTTGTCTCTATTTTTGTGCCTCTAGTCGATCTGGTTCCTTATTAATTGATAGCCTCTTTATAGTTGACCACTGCTAGCTCTTGTGGAAGTCATAATGATATAGTTTTACCAACGGTCAAGGAAGTGATCATAACTCGGGACCTGGTGCATTGGTTTTGGCCTATTCATTTCTTTACATTACATGCACCCAGTGGCTAAGGTGACTTCGATATTGGTCACCTTTAAATAGGGTTCAGCCTCCAGATGTTGGAATGACCTTGTTTACTTCTTTGTTTGCATTCCTCCAACCCGACTACATTGCTGAGGCCTGTTTATTTCTTCTCACTGCATGCACCCAGTGGCTAAGAATGTGATAATCTTAGTCACTTTTCACTAGAGTTCTTCAACCTCATTAGAGTTATCGAGCATCCAAACGGGTTGATCCTTAATTTCGTATTTGCTATGCTCGGGTCCTCCCTGTTTCTCATTACAGCCTGATGCACGTGAAGCCTGATATGTGCCCCTACAGGGCTTTGGGCAGAGGGTGGTGCTTTCTATTGAGCGGTCTTTCTCTTTGATTTTCTTCTTCTTTGTCTTTTGCTTGATTCTCTTGTATTTCCTTCCACACGTCCTCCTCCTAAACTCTATCATCCCCGACAGGCTTTGGAAGTTGATGTGAGTATGTCTTGTATATCTTTTGCTCTATATCATTTAGAGAATTGGCTTCACGTATCATTAATAGCTTCCATTGTTCTGACTTAACTCCAACGTGGGGTGGTTGTTGGTGGTCGGCAAAAAAACTTAATGCATATGCTACTAGCCGTGCATTGAGGTTAGTAGACATCTTTAATAATACTTCAAAATCGATTTCAAAGGAGCCGATGAAGAATGCTTCTTCAAAAGTCTGCATGTATATGCTCGGCAAAACATGAGCCTTGAATAGTAAGCCATGATCGTGAGTCGGCTTGGCATGACAGAAAGGTTTGAGACTAAAATATATGCTCCCTGATTATTACCGATGAAATTCAAAGATGTATATTATGTGTGCTTGAAGACTTTGAGTACTATTAGAATCATGCTGAGATTTTTATTCGTGAGTTTGATTGTGAGATCGGGGACCATTGCATACTGAGATAACCAAAATTCGATGGTTTCCACCATGTACTCTTCTGTGGACAGATGGTTGTGCAGTGGGCTCGAGAGTAAGAGAAAATTGAGCCACTGTTTATTTACTTTGCCTTGACTTTGCAAGTCCCAAAATTCTGGCCAGTATCATTGACATGGCACAGGACAAAAAGCAGGGTTGACTTGAAGTAAATATGGTGCCTCTTGCCACTGCACCTGCAAGGTTGGATTTTTCTCCAAAATATTTCTTCTCCATATTGGATCGGCAGCTTTGAACTACTTGTTGAAGCTCAAGGTCAAGGACAAAGCATGGAAGCGCATCAAGGAAGTAGACACATAAGAAGAAGGAGCAAGTAGGGAGCTCCAAGAATCACATGTCAAATTTTCAGAAGAAATCCCTATAAAAATAGTGATTTTTATAACTGAAAATCATTGTAAATATCATTTTCTATTTTTACAACTCCATTTTGTTCAAGACAAGGAGTCCTTGAGCTTGAGGAGTATTAGATGTATCATACTACCAATTTTCATGATTTTTAGATTCCGTTTGAGCCCCCAAATAAGCCCTAGAACCTAATTTTTAACTAAGCCGGACACTAGGTCTGGACAGGGCCAAAACCACTCAAAAACTATAAAAAGGGCTGGAGAGCTCATTTTTGGGGTTAGCTTGTTGTAGATTTCAGCTTTGTAAGAGGTTTTCTATTGTAATCGAAGCTTTCCATAGTTCCACTCTTTGCTCTTACCTTGTGTGCGTGTGTGTGTATGTGTGTGCATGCTTGTGTGCTTTCACTCACACACTTGGGCCATGTTCACGGTCTTCATACCGGTCCTCACGTCTCCACGGATTGACATTTATGAGGTGTATCTCTTCATGTTGGTACTCACCATTGTGCTAGAGTGACACCAAATTTGGCGCCGTTGCTGGGGAGAGAGCTTGAAGGACAGGCGTGTGATGGTGAGACGTAGAGTAGCGACGTTGGAACGTAAAAGAATCACCATTTTCAGTTCAGTTTTTGAGTTTTTCTTCTCCTTCATCTTCATCTTCATCATCATCACCATCACCATCTCCACCCACCTTCATATTTTCAGTTTTTTCCATTTTTTAGAGTCCATTCACCTCACTTTTTACTTGTGGTTGTGAGGAAGAGCCTTAGAGAGGGTGCAGGACTGAAACACTGAAGAAATAGAACCAAAATAGCTGAAAATCAGAGTGAATAGCTCCAGATGTGACATAACCTGTGCCAAGTATCGTGAGTGCAATATCGCGGGTTTGAAGGAAGATTTGGCATCTACAGACACATAGGAGTGACAAGGAGGACACAAGGTACTCATATTTGCAAAAATTTTTGAATTTGGACTCCAAAAAATCCAAGTATCGTGTTCTCCCTCGGTTGAAGTATCGTGATACCTGGATATCGTGAAACTCCTGTGGTTGAGTATCGCGATACTTGCAAATGGTCACATATCGTGTATCGGTGAGAAACATTCATGATACTAGACAGATATCGTGTATCGTATATCGTGAACTTCTGATCGCGATACCTATCGTGTATCGTGTATCGTGGAGTTAACTATCGCGATACCTGGTAGATATCGAGTATCATCAGAAAATTTCTCACGATATTCGTCACGTATCAAGTATCGTAGAGACCTGAAAACGATACTTGAGGAATATCGAATATCGTGGGAATTCCAAGTATCGTGTATCGTGATTTTTTCGCGATACCCACTCAATATCGTGTATCATGACCTACAGTGTCAAGTATCGTGAGTCTAACTCTCGCCTGATATCGAGTATCGTGTATCGTGGGATTCCTCTTGGCGATACCTGTGCAATATCGAATATCGTGAGGGTCCTTCCACGATACTTGCTGGATATCGAGTATCGTGATCTGTCTAGTTGGTCGAATATCGTGAACTGTGGCAAGGCAAGTATCGTGTATCGTCTGCTTCCAAGTATCACGATACTTGATAAGTATCGTGTATCACCTGTTTTGAAGCATTTCCTGAGAGATCCTGTTTCCCTATTTTAACCCCCCAAAACCCTGAACTGACATAACTTTCTCATACGAAATCCGTTTGCTGTGATTTTGAGTTTGTTGGAAAGCTCGTGGGGTATTTTGAAGGGTATTTTGAAGTTGACCCTCAGGTTGGCCTAGGAAGCAAGGGGTTCCACAAGATTTTGAGCAGTTCAAAGGAAATTTGTGGACTTGTAGATAAGGCTTATGAACCTAAGATCAAGTAGACACTTAGGAAGAGATAGATAAAGTACCAAATCACTTGAAACTAAGGTCAACTACACAACCAAGTTAGGGACTCACAACTCAGGGGTTAACACTACGTGCTGAGTTCATATATAGTCAAAAATGTCACTTAACTAGGAGAGACTCTTGGCTTCTGAAGACATGCATAGTTTCGTACCTAGGGAAGGCCTTATGTCTACAATGGAAGGGGAATATCAGACGTCTCTTCAATACATATCCACCAACTTGCAGGGAATACCCATCTACCTTGATGGTCTACAGAGGATAGTAGCAAGAATGATAAACACCACAGAATCTGAAATAATTCCAAGACCAAAAAATCTTGAACTCCCCACGGGATGGAGGATGCCTTTAATATGACTCTCAATCCACTTTTCCTTGCCAGTAGAATTGGCGACAATCCCCCACCCTCAAGAACGACGGAGGCTGTCGTAGAGAGTGGTTGCAAAAAAGAGAATGAGGGCGGGATGTCTTCAGATATGTAGTAACCGAAAACCCTGATCAGATTAATGAAAGAGGAGAGTTAGCTCGAGATCAGGCAACTACCTCACAAAACCCATTTGAGACCCAGCAAAGAACAGACAATGTGATGTTAGGACAAATGAGCCAAGGTAGTATACCCAATGGACCACATGAGAAATTCACCATGCCAGGAATTAAACCCCATAACCACACTAGCCAGGGAATCGGAAATCTGAATAGAACCACATTTAGGGGAGAACCACCCCAAGGTGTAGGAGCTGGAATACACCTAGTAAAATCCGCTTATCCCATCATAAGTCAAACCCCAGGGCCCGGCAAAATACTGAGACCAATCCAATTGGCCAAATGTATGTGAAATCGTTACGATGGCACAGGAGAGCCATATGACCACATTGCAGAATTCAAGCAAGTATTGCGAGCGAAGCAAGTGGATGACTTTTTCATCCAATATGAATCCTTTGGGCTAACCCTCACAGGAATAGCCTTGACCTGGTTTCAATCCTTGGATCCAAGTTGCTTTGAACATATTGAACAATTCTTCCAAGAACTTATTTGGGAATTCACTAAGCGAGGGATCAAGCACAATTCATCATCCTTAATACATAGTTTCAAACAAGCTCCTAATGAGAGAGTAAAAATTGAAGCACGAAGATTTAAGCAATACGTAGCCCGATGCCCTGTGACAGAGAGACCTTCTCAACAAAAAATGATATCTTTATTTTTAGAAGGTCTAACCAATGGAACATTGAGAATCTTAGTATATGTAAAACGACTACAAACCCTAAGTGAGCGTCTTCAGGAGTGCATAGATTTGGAAGAAAACATAGATGAGGATCTAAGAAGCACACAAGATCCTACCAAGTTAGAGGATACAAGGAACAATGAAACTTCTAGTTCAAGTTATGTGGAGGAAGTGGCAAAGTTAGTGGTCAAAAAATTAGGGATACAAGGACAAAGGAACTACGAGAACTCTTCCTTGAGAGTGCCAATGTTAGGATGTTGCACACTTTGCGGTGGGGATCATCCATCTCATGTCTGCACCAGAGAAGCATAAGGATTATCACAACCTTACCCTTATGATAGACAACCAACTCAAGTGCCTAACATGTACTCTTATAATGAGCAGAAGTACATCAACTACAACACCAAAAACTATCCAATGAATAGACATCCACGACCGTTTGTACCACCCCACTGTAGACCATACGAGTACCCTCCTACAAAACAAGGCAGAGAAGTTCCTAGGTATAACCCATGTCCAGGATCACGAGGAGCATCTAGACTGAATGAACATGGAGGATATGGCCAACCTCAACCTATACCAGGACAACAATCACCCCACCCACTATCTCCGACACAAGGCCGGGTTTGCACTTCCAGGGCTTACTAGATAGATTAGAGCAGTTGGTAAATAAACCTCAAGTTTCTTTACCTCCACAGGCTCAAACAACCGTTGAAAGAGAAAGCTCATCACCAAAGAAAATCTATGTTCCAGATTCCATAGATGACGGAGAACCTCTTTCAATTCAACACCACTCTCAAAAGTTCTTGCGGGAAATACAAGAAGAGAAATGGGCCAAGGAGAAGGATGATCCCCCTCCTATTCTTGAGATTGATGACCTTCACGATCAATTTCCACAAGACATTCCATCTATCTATGGAGACCAAACAGAGCAACAAGAAAATGGACGATTATATTTTGAATCTAATTCTTTACATGAGTTTCCACAATTCACAGACCCATGGGAATCTGAATCTCTCCAGATCAGAGCTCCCACAATATTGATTAGGAATGAAGACTTGGTGATTCCAAGAAACACCGACGTAGTGAAGAACACTAAGGTTCAATGTCATCTCACGGTAGAGGAGCTGCTCAAAGCGAAACCTGAGCTATGGAATCACATGAAGGATCAGGTTCCCGAACTTGATTCCAAAATGCCAAAAGCAGGCTCTAAAGAGAAAGTTCCAGAGACACCTCTTGATAAAATAGGGGACATGAGTGAAGGTGAAGAAGGTAATGCTTATCTTCCAATCACCTACCAAGGTTACACAACCAAAGCGATCATAGATTCAGGTGTTGGTGCTGCTATTGCAACCACCTCCTTGTGGAAGCTATGGGGCAAGCCCACATTAAGACCAACTAGAATGAAGCTTCAAATGGCTGACGGCCATGTGGAAAGACCTCTAGGATTGCTCGAAGGGATAACTCTAATCACTTGTGGTGTAGAGTTTGAACACACATTTGCTATATGTAACTTTGAGAAAAATAATGTCTACGAGATGATTCTAGGAAGGCCCTTCATACGACAATTGCAAATAGTACAGGATTGGGGAACCAACTCCTTGTACTTGCAGCGCTTAGGGGTCACAACCAAGGTCAATTTGAAGGATTACACCTTCAGAGATGTACCACCCCTACAGTGGAATCCTATCCACAAGGAGCAAGAAGATTCAATCTTTGTGCATTCTAAGAGTTCATCTTATACATCTTGGATGCATGAAGATACTCATTTGTGGATGTGCAAGGTCGCAAAGGAAGAGGAAAAACGCTTAAAGGCAAGAGAAAAAGGAACTTCTCAAGGAGATAGACCAGTTAGAGACCCAACCTATACGCTGATGATATTTCCAGATGAGGAATTTGAGCCTCATGGTTGGGCAGAAATCTTAGCTACCATGGACATTGCTGTCAATGAAGAACAATGGACACCTCATTGTGATGAGGAGGGTTATGATATTTCAGTGTTCATGTGTCAGACCTTGCTAGAAGAAGGTGACTCTAATAACTTCAGAGAAGAAGAAGAGAACGATGATGATCTAGAGTCCATTGTGATGGATAGTTGCTTTATTTCAGAGGAGCACTATCTAGAAGACATAGGAGTATTTACACAAAAAGAAGAAGAACCTCTCACAAGCATCAAAACAATAAATTCAAAGGATGGGAGTGAAGGTAGTAAAAAGAAAAAAAAAGAGAAAAGTAGTGAAACAGGACAAGGAGGAACCATTGTTTGAAGTACCAGAAAATTTCAAAAAATACGAAGTTGAGGACCGAAAAATTTTGGTACAAATGCCTAAGAGAGAGATCACAACAGGAGAAGCATATGATAACAAAGAAAAGACCAAAAAAATTGTAGTCACCATCGAAGAGAACGAAGAGAGATGTACATACATAGGAGATGACCTAAGTAAAGAAGAGGAAGTAGAGTTGGTAGCGTTATTAAGGGAATACAGAGACGTGTTTGCATGGCACTATAGAGACTTGAAGGGAGTAGATCCAAAAATTTGCTCTCATACGATCCCCATGACCGCTGATGCCAAGCCCAACAAACAAAAGCCCTACACATATAATGATGCTTATGTAGCCAAAATAAAAGAAGAAATTGATAGATTGATTGAAGCTGGATTTATCTATGAGATTGAGCATACAGAATGGGTGTCCCCCATTGTTGTGGTACCCAAGAAGAATGGAAAGTTGCGTGTATGTATTAACCTTAAAAAAGTTAATGTCACCACAGTAAGAGATAGTTATCCGCTTCCAATCAGTGATCATTTATTGGAGCGTGTTGCAGGCAAGGAAGTTTATAGCTTCCTTGATGGATTTTCAAGTTACAATCAAGTAGCCATTGCCCTAGAAGATCAACATAAAACAGCTTTTGTCACAGAGTGGGGGATCTTTGCATTTCGGGTGATGCCATTTGGCCTCACCAATGCACCTGCAACCTTTCAACGGCTTATGTGCCATGTCTTCAAAGAGTTCTTGCGAAAGAGCTTAGAAGTATATGTGGATGATTTATGTGCTCATTCCCAAGAGCGAAGATACATCATCCCTGAGCTCAGACAGATCTTCAACAAGTGTAGAGAATATCGAGTGTGTCTGAACCTAGAGAAGTGTGTGTTCATGGTACATCAAGGTAAAATCTTAGGTCACATTGTCTCTAAGAACGGAATATCAACAGATGAGGACAAGGTAAAAGCCATAGCGGAGTTGTCGAGGCCAAGGAATGTTAAAGAGGTACAAGCCTTCATGGGCCATTGTGGATATTACCGTAGGTTCATTCACATGTATGCAATCATAGCTAAACCTCTTTATGCCTTGTTGACAAATTTTGAGTGGAACGATGAATGCGAAAAGTCCTTCAATGAGCTAAAGGGACGCTTGTGCACAACACCAATACTGACCACTCCTGATTGGAATAAGCCATTCCATGTACATGTGGATGCATCCAATTATGCAATAGGATGTGTGCTGTCACAACCAACTGGTGAAGGAAATTTATATTTGCCTATAGCATATGCTAGCAGGCAATTGAGCGCTGCTGAACGAAACTACACCACAACCGAAAGAGAAGGTTTAGGCATGGTATATGCTGTGAAGAAGTTTAGACACTATCTATTGGCCAACAAGTTCAAAATTTTCACTGATCATCAAGCTTTACTATACTTGGTCAATAAACCTTGCAATACAAGACGGTTAGTAAGATGGTTCCTCTTACTAATGGAATATGACTTTGAAGTGGTTGTCAGGAAAGGTAAGACCCACCTTAGGGGAGATCATCTTTCTTGCATCACTTCAAGAGAGTCACCGCAAGGAGTGTCAGATGAATTGCTGGATGTTTATATGTTCAATCTAGAAGTTGTTCCTAAATGGGCAAATAAGTTGGTACCAGTCCTAACCTTTGGACCCGCAAATAAGAATGTAAAAACAAACAAAGATGAGATTGTAAAATCACAAAAATATCAGATATTGGCAGGCAGCATGTACAAACAAGATGTTGAAGGTGTACTAGCTTTATGTGTCGAGGACGATGAACATTGTAGTTGGTTGCAACAAGCCCATGAAGGATTTCTAGGGAATCACTATTCTAAACAACAAACATTGCAAAATCTAAAACATTTAGGAGTGTATTGGCCTAGTATAGACAAAGAAATTCATGAGTGGATCAAGAAATGTCCAGTGTGCCAAAAGAGGAGCATGCGACTCTTTATCACATATCATTAATTCCAGATTGGAGTGCTCCAGTGGTAGAATTTATGAGATCAGGAACATTACCTAGCGAGGCTAGTCTAGCAAGAAGACGAAGCATGGAGCAAGAGGCTAAAGACTATGCCTTAGTAGGCGAAAAACTATATCGGAGAGGCAAAGATGGTTACCTAAGACTATGCGTTCATGAATCAGACTACTTGAAAGTCTTGGAAACTGCACACAGTAGTGTTGCAGGTGGACACTTTGGGCCTGACAAAGTAATCAAGACCATTCTATTCTCAGGACTTTGGTGGCCCACTCTTCATATGGATGCACATACCTATGTGAAGAAATGTGACACATGCCAACGTGCCCACTACCCAATTAGAAAAGATGAGATGCCTTTGAGGCCAATGATGGGAGGACGTGCATTCTCGAAGTGGGGCATAGACTTTGTAGGTCCTATTAACCCCCCAGCTAGAAACTCCCATGCAGAATACATTATTGTAGCCACGAACTACCTTACAAAGTGGGTAGAAGTCAAAGCCACAATGAAGAATGATGCTCAAACAACGGCAAAGTTCTTATTTGGGAATGTGTTCACGAGATACGGATTACCAATAGAGTTAGTAAGTGATAGAGGCACACACTTCTTGAATGAAGTAATCGAAAATCTTCTCCAAGAATTCTTGGTGATACATAAGAAGTCTGCCCCCTACCATCCACAAGCTAACGGACAAGCTGAGAGCACAAACAAAACTAGTAAATAACAAACACTCTGATTGGGACAAACAACTTCATCATGCTGTTTGGGCCTACCGAGTTTCCTATAAAACGGTACTCAATGCCACCCCATTTCAAATGGTATTCGGACAAAATGTTGTGCTACCGTTGGAATTCCTAATCCCAACTTTAAAAGTAGCACAAGAGCATGACTGGAATGGACATGAGTTATCCTCGAGGATCTTTGATTTAGAACGCTTAGGTGAGACAAGGCTACGAGCAGCGGCAGGCATCTATGCTGCAAAGAAATGGCAAAAGGCATACTTCGATGCACGCATCAAAGATAAAGGCTTGAAAGAGGGAGACCTAGTGTTGGTTTATTCATTAAAGCAACATGCCCGTAAATTGGAAAAAAGAGGATATGGACCCATGATCATTAATAGAATTTCCACTAACGGTGCAGTTCAATTGGCCACACTGGAAGGTGATATCTTGCCCAACTATATCAGTGGTTGTTAAGCCAAGCTATATCAAGAACCTCCTACAGAGGATATGCTACAGAGACTCAACACTGCTAAGAAGCGAAAAGAAGAAGAGTTAAGGGTTAGAGAAGAAGCACAGGCAGAGGCTAGCGAACGCATTAGGAGAAATAATTTAAGACGCCTAGGCCTAGAATTCGATCGAGAGGCCCCAAGATACCACATGGCCATGTGTCAAACATCAAGTGCAATTGCTTCTCAAATAATTGATCGACGTCCTTTTGTGACCATAGCGGTAGGACAAGGGAAGAATGCAAGGACTGTGAGAGCATTGATTGACTCAGGTGCAGCAACTAGTGCAGTTAGACTATCCTACTGCCAAGACTTACAATTGAACATAAAGCCCATAGAAGCCTATCTCATAGTTTGGGAGGTGTGGAAACCCCTTGTTTGGGCGAGGTGGAACTTCCCACCTACCTTCAATATGTTCCAATGAAAGTCAAAATGCTAGTATGTCATGATGAGGACATTATAGAGCCACTTGTCTTGGGTGAAGATTGGATTTATGACCATGCAGTCAACTTGAACCTAAGAAGTCAAATCCTTCAAGCTTGGGCACATGAAAAATGTATTACATTAGAATTAGACAATTGCATGCTAACAAATCCAAAGGTAACACATTCTCTTAGTTCTTCCGAAACTAATCTTCGTAAAGAAAATGTTGTGTGTGTCAAAAACCCTACGAAGCAAAAGGACTCAATCATGGAAGCACAAGCTCAAAGGCCAGCAAACATCTCTTCTTCTTCACATACTAATGCAAGTGTAACTCGACCAAAGAGGCAAGCAAAAAAGACATCTGCTATATCAACTAAACATACAGAATTCAAGAAGAAAGAAGCTCAGGGCATGAAGTAGATTTGGGTACGAAAAGGAGAACAAGCACCAGCTTTGCCACAACCCTTCCCAGTGAGGCAAGCCAACCATGCTACAAGAAGCACCAAGAAACAAGGACCAGCTCAATCCCACGGTCTTCGACAAATTTGGGTACCAAAGCAATTGATGAAGGCCAACCATACTAACATACAAATTTGGGTGCCAAAGAAATTAGCTGCAGCTCAACAAGAGCGATTATAGATGTGGGTACCCAAGGCACTCTTACATGCACAAAACCATCTAATCTCCCTCACGAGGAAAATCTCAGCAAAAACACCACGAAGAAGCAAGAGTCGAAACCACGGGCAGAGACCAAAAGAAGATGAATTCATCTCCTGGCCGATAATAAAAAGACAATCACAAAGGATATGGGTTTGGAAGCCAAAAGTACCAGCAGCTTCCACAACACCAAGGAGCCGACCACGATGGATATCAAATTTTAGCAACCATCCAAAGATGAAAGGGCCAGAAGTGATCTCCACAGGACCACATACCATTCTCAAATGGATCCCTATAAGGAGGATTACATCATTGCAAGATTCAATCGACACCTCCAAACAAAGATTGCATCAGTTCTACAAGTAACATTAAATGCCTCGACCAGCAACAACCATGTGCCTTTGGCATAACCCTGTCTTTTGCACCATTCAGGTCATGCATTTCCAAAGTATGCATTAATATAGGGCCTCCTTACATGGCCGTGCATAGACACAATTGAGAATCCCAGGCACATGATACACATATGACATATGTAAAATATTTTATTGATGCTAACACCTTTCTTCTTGTCTTATTCCACAAAAAAAAGGGACGAAAAGAAAAAGAAACAAAGAGAGTGACAGGACAGGAGTGCACACTTGAACAATCTCTGATGAGAACCATCAACACGGACATCCATCAACACGAGAGACAAGCCAGTGGTCAATCATCACGACGGGCATACAACATGAAGAGTGATGATCGACGGAACTTTCACCATGGTAAGAATTGTATGCTTCAACAACAACATAACCATGGTTGATTAGGAAACCTCTTCGTTGGCATACCCTTGAGTACCTAGCTCAAGACCCGACTTCTTGCACCATAACTTTTCCAATGCATTTCCCAAGTATGCATGCATAGGTCTATATTACAAGGCCATTCACAAGGCACATATCTTGTCCAACCCACGCACTAATGAACTGACCCATCATCCATTATGGGTTACAAGTACTTGACATGAAAACGAGGAAAGCCATCTTTGTAAGAGCCAGAGGACATCAAGGGGACAACAACAAGAGCAAGAAAGCAATCCACCACGCGAGTTGCTCATACCCAACATTGACAACCTCTTTCAAGTAGCTCACAATTTTTGAAAGCTCACAACGACACCATCAAGTGGGAATACAAGGAAGATGTACATACAAAGGTAGCAGTGACAAAATAAGGAACCAGATATCTGCCCAAGCTACAATTGGAAGATGGACCGCTCTTGTGGATACATGATGGACACTATCTCTCCAAGCACTACATGGAACAACCACTACAACAAGGGTCTGTCAGGGACGACAGACTCTAGAG
This sequence comes from Ceratopteris richardii, assembly GCA_020310875.1. Classification (NCBI taxonomy): domain Eukaryota; kingdom Viridiplantae; phylum Streptophyta; class Polypodiopsida; order Polypodiales; family Pteridaceae; genus Ceratopteris; species Ceratopteris richardii. Next base: position 135,552,836 of record CM035414.1, read on the forward strand.
GGGGGGAGTGTTGAAGCTCAAGGTCAAGGACAAAGCATGGAAGCGCATCAAGGAAGTGGACACACAAGAAGAAGGAGCAAGTAGGGAGCTCCAAGAATCACATGTCAAATTTTCAGAAGAAATCCCTATAAAAATAGTGATTTTTATCACTAAAAATCATTGTAAATACCATTTTCTATTTTTAAAACTCCATTTTGTTCAATCCAAGGAGTCCTTGAGCTTGAGGAGTATTAGATGTATCATACTACCAATTTTCATAATTTTTAGATTCCGTTTGAGCCCCCAAATAAGCCCTAGAACCTTATTTTTAACTAGGCCAGACACTAGGTTTAGACAAGGCCAAAACCACTCAAAAACTATAAAAAGGGCTGGAGAGCTCATTTTTGGGGTTAGCTTGTTGTAGATTTCAGCTTTGTAAGAGGTTTTCTATTGTAATCGAAGCTTTCCATAGTTCCACTCTTTGCTCTTACCTTGTGTGCGTGTGTGTGTATGTGTGTGCATGCTTGTGTGCTTTCACTCACACACTTGGGCCATGTTCACGGTCTTCATACCGGTCCTCACGTCTCCACGGATTGACATTTATGAGGTGTATCTCCTCACGTTGGTACTCACCATTGTTCTAGAGTGACACTCCTGTTGCGTATAATTAAAAGTGGTTGCTTTGAAGTTGAGCTGCTCATTCGGATCCTTTCTCGTGGCCTTCTTGATGTATCTTTGGGTTTGCTCTTTCATGATTCCATAAGGTAGGTTGAAGGGCTTCATTATCTCCACTAGATCTTTATTTTTTATCTGAGCCTCTTTCATGACTTTCACTACTTCATTTTCAAATTTTTTTGTGAGACGAGACACTAGTAGTATCCGCTCTTTTTGACTTAGTTCTGTAGTATATGTCATTGGATGGTCATTATATTCGTCTATAGCCAGCTCCTTATTGGTGAATGAACAATTGGGGGAGAAAGAGGGCATACCTCAGTCTCGTCAGTAGCCATCTTAGATGGTTGCACTAATAGTGTCCCCAAGTTCTTTGCTTGATCTAATTACGCTTTTGGCTCTGCTATGATTTTATCTTTCTCTTCATGTTGTACCTTACTAGCCTTAAGCTCATCTTCAACTTTTGCCTTTGCTTTGCAAATGATCCTTACCTGATCAGCATCCTCATTGCACTGCTCCATGTATTTCTGCACTGCTTCGTTCCACTTAAATTCCCATGTTTTGTTTTTCGCTTTATATTTGGCTTCTAACTTTGCCTATTTCATTTGCTCTTGCTTGAGTTGATTTTCCATTGCTAACAACTTTGCCTTCAATTCCTATAATCCTGTTTCTTCTATGATAGGGCTTTCAAAAGGCTGATTTAATAGAATGGAGTTCATTAACTCTTTATTATGTGTACCTAGATTGTATGCTTCATCCATATACACTTTAATATGATTCTCTAACAGTTTACTTCGATTGGTCATTCGTATTTTTTCCGCTTCATATGTTTCCTATTGCTTTTTTAACATCCTTACTTCAACTTGAAGTTCTGAGACAAATCTAGTTACCTCTTGTAATTTGTCTTGGAGCAACATGTTTTCCTCCTGGATATGATTGCATTCTTTAGTTTTCTTTACCAAGTATTCTGTTTTTTGTACGAGTTAGTTTTGAATGGCTATATTTGCTGGTAAGAGTTCCTCGTTTATGGTTTGGAATTGACTTCTAGCTTCAAATAGTGCGGCCTTTTCTTTTTCTTCATCCATCAATAAGGTTTGGGCAGTCATGGTTGTGTCAATGATGTTTCTTACTATTGGCTTCAACTAGTTAACATCTACACTCATCCATGTTTGTGATATGAGTGGTTCTCCACTCGTTCACACATCTTTACCTTGCACAACATGTAATGTTTCCTGATGTGGCTGCCTGATATGCACTTGCACTCTTGGATCAACCTTCTTGATGGTGTTTGTTGTTTCTTGTGCTTCTGGTTCTTCAAAGGCCACTTTTTGAGAATCGACCACCACATTCAAAAGTGATGGTTCATCAACCACTCGGATCGGTAAGGTAGGTTCTTGTTCTTCTTGAACCTCATTGATATCTTGTTCCTGCTTTGGATGTACAACTGTTCTGGACTTTGGAGGTGACATCTCCTTGAGAGATATCCTTGTGTGCTCATTCAGTTGGATGGTGTGTTGTCTTTCTTGTGGTTTTTCAGTCATAGACAAAGCTTGTTCCCTCTTCTCACTTTCTTTTTCCACTTGATGTTGTACTTGATTCGATTCATCCCATTCTTCTTCCGCATGCTCATCCATGTGTATATCAGTATTAAGTGTATCATGTTCTTGGGATGATTCATCTTCTGAGCTTGAATCATTTAACCCCAGTACTTTATACCTTTCTTTTTGTGAGACATTCTTGCCTGCTTCTGATGGTCTTTGTTCATTACTTGACTGGTGGTAATGGTGTCCTTGTACTGTAAGGTTGACTTGACCTCTCATATAAACATGAGTGGCTTCTAGTGCTATGGATATATCCCTTCTTGTAATGGATGGTGTTGCTATTAATGATACTTTCGGGAGTTCATGCATTCTCTTAGATTGGGGGTGTCGGATGCTTCTGCCACTCAAGCTCGTTTTGCACCTCTCATGGTGGTTCTTGAGCTTGTCCCAACTTCCTCCACTATTGCAACACCTTTCCTCTTCTTTGGTATAGCGGAGGCCTTCACATATTTTGACATTTCAACCATTGATATCATAAGTTGTAAACATTCTTTCATGTCTAATGCTTCATAAATAAGTAATGTCAAAGCAAAGCTGCCATTTAAGAAATTCTTGTGTCCCCAATGCTTTTTAGCTTCAAATATGTGCTCTTGAACGTATGGGTTTAGATTGATTTGGTTCCCGATTTACTTGACTGCATGGGATAATAATTGTACTACCACTTTTTGTGGAGTTGTGTATCGATGCATATTGGGAAAACACAAGTGTTGATGCACAAGTCTTACTTCTTCTTCAATATCAATTCTATTAATCTCCAAAAAGGTCCTTTTCTTTGCCTCATGGCATTCATCCTTCATATCAGTGAGACCATCCTTGTTCAAGCCAAATGCTGTCTTGATCAGCTCATGTGTGAATCGAATAGTCTGTGACTCTCAATTGTGATCTAATATTATAGCTTCAAGGACGGATGGCTTATCAAGCACTGGATGTAGAGTATTCATGACTTGGATGCATCTTTGAAAATTAGGTTTGTAGATAGGAAACTTCAAAAAAGCCTCAATTCTCGCTTGTGTCCATACATCCACTGTCCTTGGCATCTCATGCAAGATTCTAAAGTCTTGAGTCATCACCGGGAATTGATGTTCTCTATCCATGATCTTAATAGTGATAAGGAACAAATGCTCACTGGTGGATTGCCATCTCTTAACTAGTGTCCTCGAGCCTTAATAGCTGATTCTAGAGGAAACTCTAATATTTCTGCCTCGTGAGTGGCTTCAGAATCAAAGGAAGTCTCCTTCGTAGCTTCGAAGTTAGAGGAAGCCATCTGCATTTGAATGATTCAAATGATTAGTGTCAAGCTTATGAGTGATTGGTTTTGGTGTGGTGATCGTTCACTCCGTGTGTTGTGTCCCCTCTCACACAGTGTATAAGGAACATGGTACTTGATCTTCACTTTGTTTTAATACACATATATTTTTCTTAAGCTACAATGAAAACAGAAAACATTCATGACATAGCCGAGGAAATTTTATTTTCGTTATTATTATTTTACAGTACAAGGTGTTTCATATTCCCATTGAGGGAAATGTGCTCACTTAATAGTACAAGGACATTGTTGTGTCGAATGCATGGCCTCATAATGTGGCCCTATTATGCTTACTTGAGGTGCATTGGACTCATCATGGGTGAAAGAAGAATTTTCAGCTCTGATCAATGGTGGTGCCCTTCTTGACTTCGGAATCCACATTCTCCTAGCTTTGGTTCTTTGAATGTCCTTCCAGAATCTTCTCATGTTTACTGGAGTATTTGTTTTCGCTATACTTTCACTCTCCACTCGTATCGTCAGTTGGTAGGAACTCCTGTTTCATCCATTGGTGGCATCTTCTTCATGGGAATTCTTTGTCTCCTAAAAAGTTGCCTGGATTGCCTTTGATCTCTAAATAAATTTGGTGGCTGCTCCTTGATGATCTTGATTGTTGTCTTGGGTATCCATATCTGATTCCTTGAAGTTTGATCTGTCCTTAATTTCTTCGATATCCACACTTGCACCATATGTCTGGATCTATCTTTGATCAGTTGGTCAGCCCAAGTTGCCTTCAATTGAAGTCCTTTTGGTGCTCCTTCACTTGAGATTTGCATTTGTCTAATTGATCCTTGCGAATCCATATTTGTCGCACCTTTTTTCTCACTCGTGAATGAACTGGTGGCAATTCTGTTTTTAGTTGTTGGACTCCCAATAGCTTGTCTATAATAAGATCCTTACTTGTTCCCTCAGATTGGCTACATTGAGATGAAGGGCTTAGTTGAGAATCATGTGTAAGGAGAGTAGGGGTTTTGGGGCTTGGGTCAGAAATGAAAGCTAGTTGATTAGGGTTTGGCATTGGTGTAGATTCACATGCAGGCATGCATTCGTTATCGTCACACTTCAGGTGAACCGTCTTTAGAGGCTTCTCATCTAGTAGGCTAAAGGCTTATCTGTGTCCAATCTTAGCACATATGTAGTCTAAGGCTAACTAGATTGTTACCTCAAATTTATATGTCCAGTCTTGACCTAGCACTAATTCCTCCAACAGGTCATCATCTTTGCAGACTAGAAGGATGCATTGAATTGTTACCCAAGTGTAAAGGTAGGATGACTTCTCCTAAGCATTCAATGGTATTTCCTCTTATGCCCATCATGTACACCTTAGTTGGGTTGAGTGGTGCATTTAGTTGCCTGGCTAATGAAAAGTGTATGCAACTTAATGCTGCCCCGATATCAATCAATGCATCCACTAAGTGGTATTCCTTGGTTCCTACTCCTAGATTTAGATAGTGTTGTTTGACTTGTCGTCCTACAGTCGTAGTTTTTGCGGCCCTAGAGTTGGCTATGGGGATTGGCTCCTCTCTTTGTCGATATCTTTCATCTCTTTCTCTTATCCATTCTTTTCACCTTCGTATGCATGCCAATGCTTCAAGTCTTGCTTTTTCTCTAATTCTCCCATCCTCTTCCCTTCAGTTCTTTAGAAGTCTACTCATCATCTCGTCCATTAAGGGTTCTAAATATTTCTTCACACGACAACCACTTATATAATTTGGTAGAATTTCTCCATCTAGGGTGGCTAGGTTTACTGCTCCACTGGTAAAAATATGGTTGATAACAAACGGTCCATGTCCTCACTTTTGCAATTTTTTCGTGTGTTGCTTCAAATTGTATACTAGGACTAAATAGTCCCTTATCTTTAATATGGGCATCATAGTAGGCTTTTTTTCACCTCTTGGTTGAATAAATACCTGCTACTACTTGTAATCTAGTCTCATGCAATCTTTCAATTTGCTCTGATTGTTGGGACAATTCGTGTCCAGTCCACTCATATTTATCAGCTACTCGAAGAGTAAGAATCAAGAAATCAATTGGTAAGATTGCATTCTGACCATACACAAGATTGAAAGGTGTTGTGCCTCTAGCGTTCTTGTAAGCAACTCAAAAAGACCAAATGTCATGATGTAATTGTTTATCCCAATCTGATCGTCTATTATTCACAATCTTAGTTAAAATGGTACATGGATCTTATTGGAACTTTCTGCATGTCCATTGGCTTGGGGGTGATACGGGACTGATTTCTTATGAATTACTAGGAATTCATTCATCAAAGTTTCTATTACCTCGTTAATGAAGTGTGCACCTCGATCACTCACAATTTCAATGGGTAACCCGAACCTTGTAAATATATTTTTGAAGAGAAACTTGGCAGTAGTTCTTGCATCATTCTTCTTCGTGGCCTTTGCTTCCACCCATTTGGTTAAATAGTTTGTGGCTACTATTGTATACTCAGCATGAGACCCTTTGGCAAGTGGGCTAATTGGTCCAATGAAATCTATACCCCACTTCGTGAAAGCTCTAGCACTAATCATAGGTCACAATGGCATTTCATCTCTTCGGATAGGGTATTTTGTTCTTTGATACACATCACACCTCTGAACATACCTTGTCGCATCCTGATACAAAGTTGCCCACCATATTCCAGCAAAGAGAATCGTTTTTGCGATCTTGTCAGCACAAAAATGACCTCTTGGCGCTCCGATATGGGCCATCTCCAAAACATAGATATAATCATCTTCATGCATGCATAATCATAGTTGGTTGTCTTGTCCATGCTTAAACAGTTGTCTCCTGTAGAGCCCTAACCGGTTGAAACTAAAGGTACAAAGTATTTTTCCTCTTAAGGTTCAAAGGTTGAATCTAAATCTTAAGGTGCAAAAGTAAAAGAATTAAAAGGAAAGGTGAAGGTGGAAGGCCGCGTACGAAAAGGTGGAAATAGGCCGCCCAATCAAAATTTTATTTTAAAAGTCACTCTTGTTCTAAAGTCACTACAAGACAAAGTAGCGAATCGTTGAGGACCAATTCAAAAAGACAATCTTGGGACATTGAAAGGACACCAAGATTGTATTGCAGTTAGAGTGCGCGAACCGGCGGACTCTCAAACAAAAGGAAGGAAAAAGGCTATTCTTGCACATTGAGAGTTGAGAGCAAGAGAGAGCTTCAGAGGAGCAAGAAAGGAAGCAAGAAGAGCCTCCAGTGTGCGACGACATTCAAGAGTGCAAGAGGTGCCAAGAGGAAAGTGTGCAGAGAAGAGAGAAGGCGGGCTGGATTCCAAGAGTTCCAAGGGCTATTGCGTGCGCAGTGATACCAATTCCTTAGCTTGGCGGAAGCTTAGTGCAAGGTGTGCACAAGGGAAGCGGGAAGCAAGTGAAGGATTGGTGCACGAGAGGCCGCCGCTAGAGGACTTGAGATAATTGGTCTTCAGTAATTGATACTCTCTGAAGTGGTATTTAGTCATTGATTGGACTGTGCGCAGTCATTGTAATTGTTGCAGGATAATTAATATTCAAGGTTTCCAAGAGTATTCCTTTGCAGAAGTTCTCACTATTATTCCATTTTCATCATCTCTTTTTTCTCCTACAAACCCTCAAACTCCTTCTTGTCCCCGAATCCCCAACATCTCCCTATATGGGTATAATCTTTACTTTGCTCCTCTAAATCCTGTTTTCTTGCTAGGCTTGCCCCTTTCGGGTATTCATGTGTCTTTAAAAAGTTTACTAAAGGTAAACTCCATCTTGGTGCTATGGTGGAATAGCATAGCATAGAGTTCTCCTCTGGTTCTTCCTCTTGACATGTGGGACAATTTGTTACATGCAAATGAACATCTTTATGCATCCCCGACCAATACACTCCTAACCTTTTTAGTTCTTGTACTATACCACTGATACTTCTATGTTTCTTCCATGGATTTATGTGGGTGTGTCTCAACCAAGTTTCTTGTTCATCCTCATTGACACATCTCAACAAAATTCCACTAGAATCTTGATTATATAGGCTTCCTGCTACAATATGAAGGTTCCTAGTCCTCCATAATTGTTGGGCTTTATCTGAGTTAATCTTATGAGTAGGTCCATGTGTGAGTATAGGTATCAGTCTTTAAGACCACTGTGGACAAACTTCTAAGTTGAAAAGATAGGTGTGAGGCAGGCCATCTGCAACTCCAATTGGGGGTTCTCCATGAGTCATTCGAGACAGATGATCAGCTCTGACATGCGTGTTTCCTTTCTTGACCACTACTTCAAAATCAAATTCCATTAATAGCAGAAACCATCTCATTAGTCGTCCAATGTTACAAGGTACTTTTAGAATGGGCGTTGAGCTCAATGTGATTTTCAACTCATTGAATGCTTTCTCACAATCTTCAGTCCAATTGAACTGAGTCACTAATCCATATAGAGGTCGGGAACTTATAGCATACATGTGGATAAATCTATGATAGTATCCACAATTTCCCATAAATGCTTGTACTTCTTTTGCATTTTTAGGTCAGGGTAATTTGAGAATAACTTTGATCTTGTCTTCATCTGTGGATATTCCATTCTTAGATACTATATGCCCTAAGATTTTTCCTTGCTGCACCATGAAGACACATTTTTCTGGGTTTAGATAGACTATGTATTGTCTACATTTTTCAAAAATTCTCCTCAACTCGGGTATGTGATCCATTCTTTGTGAAGAATAAGTGCACAAAACATCCATGCTTTTTCTAATGAATTCCTTATAGAAATGACACATTAATCTATGAAAGGTGGTTGGCGCATTGGTTAGGCCAAAGGGCATAACCCTAAAAGCATATAATCCCCATTCTGTGGCAAATGCAGTTTTGTGATGAGCCTCTGGAACAATTGCAACATGGTTGTAACCAGAGAATCCATCAAGGAAGCTATAAACTTCCTTGCCTATCACTCTCTCCAAGAGGCGATCTGTAATGGGTAATGGGTAACTATCTCGAATAGTGGCTTCATTAACTTTCTTGAGGTTAATGCACACCCTTAGTTTTCCATTTTTCTTGGGTACTAGTACCAAGGGAGACACCCATTCTATGTGTTCAATTTCATAAATGAATCTTGCTACCAATATTTGTCTATTTCTTCTTTAATTTTGCCAAAGTTTATATAATTGTATGTGTATGGTCATTGTTTGGACGGTTTAGCATCAAGAGTCATGGGAATACAGTGTGAACAAATAGAGGGATCTCCCTTTAAGTCCTTGTATGTCCAAGCAAATACATCCCTATAATTTTGAATCAACTCTATCAGTTCTCGTTCTTCGCTTTCTAACACATCCTTCCCTATGTAGGTGCATCTTTCCTCTTCTCCTTCTATGGTCACAATGACTTTCTTGGTTTGTTCCTTATTATCATATGCTATTCCTTTATGTGCTTGTCGTATAGGCATTTGGATGGCAATTTTCCTTTCCTCCACTTCATATTTTTAAAATGTTCAGGAACTTTGAACTGTTCTTGTGGTATATTCTCTTCCCCACTAGTCTCTTCTGAATTGATATTCTCCTAACTTTCTTTTTGTTCTAGGGTAGAAGTGCTACCAACATCAGTTTCTTTATGCTCTCTCTCTCTCTCTAATTGAGGATCCTTGTGGTTGTGCCCCTATGTTGTAGATATACTGCATCTCTACCCTAGTCATGCACTACCCTTAGTTCTCGCATAAAAGGTCTTCCCAAGATCATTTCATAGTTACTTGCTCTCTCAAATTGACAAATAGCTAATGTGTGCTCGAAGTCTACTCCACATGTTGTAAGCACAACATTCTCTAGCAATCCTAGAGGCTTTTTGGCATGACCATCAGCTAATTGTAATTTCATTCTTGTGGGTCGTAATGCTGGTTTTCCCCACTTCTCTCATATTTCTTTTGTGGATATTCCTACTCCAGTTCCTATGTCTAGGATTGCTTTTGTGGTGTACCGTCAAAAGGTAATGGGTAGAAACGTGTTACCTTCATCTCCTTCATTGAAGTCTCCCACTTTATCTACCAGGATTTGAATTGTATGTGCATCTTCGTTGGCCTTCTTGTTGGCTGCCTTTACTTTTTTTTGGCTAAGTTGCTTGGCCAATTTAGTCTATATTTGTGGTTTGATTTTCAATAATTCTTCCAAAGTTATAGAGCACTGCACTTTTGTCTCCTTCAACTTTCATGTTATGTCTGAAGTTTTGCTTGAGATTCCTCTTCCTTTTGTTCTTATTGTTGGGGCATGATAAAGTTTTGAATTCCACTCATACTCTCCCATGTAGTTAGGTAGAGTGTTTATGCTCTCTAATTCCTCCAAACATTCCTCACAATTTATCTCTTGATTCATCATTCCTGGGTTCTCGTTTGCATCCAATTCTTCAAAAAGTGGATCAATGCCCTCAGTTTTCCTCCATCTTTCTTCTTGGACTCTAGTCCATAGATCCTCAGGCCAATTAGCTTCAACTTTAGGGATCATAGAACTTCTTTCATGGTTTCCAGTGGTTACACTTTCTACTTTCTCTACAATCCTCCTGTCTTCTGAAGGGTCATGTGCTCCTATCCTTCTTGAAATTTTCTATCTGGTATTCTTGTTTCTGGGAGGTTTTGGATAGGTTTCTCTAGTGTGTTTTGAGCAATTTCAATCAACCTTTCGCAGATTTCTAATCTTTCTTTTTCCAAGTCTCCTCTCAGATAACTTACTTCGTTTTGTTCCAAATTTGGTCCTGCTTTGATCCTGAATTGATATGTGTTTATCCACATGGCTAGATCTTCGGGTATTGGATAAGCTAAAACTAACCCAGATTGTTGTTTCTGTTGCTCTTTCTCTACTTTAATAGAATCCTTACCAGCTCTTCTTTAATAGAATCATTACTTTAATAGACTCGTAGATTGATTTGGCTCTTCTTTGCTCTTCTCTTCTTCCTTCTTTTGATTCCATTTGTTTCTCAATTTCTCTCATCGAGTTTTCTATCTTTGAGTCCGTTTTACCTTAGAAATTTCTTCAGATTCTTTCGAATCTAGCACTATTTGAGGCACCGGTATTTCTAGCTTGTTGGTTTCCTGCATAATTGAATCTAACCTTTCTCGACTTTATTTAGCTCTTGCTCTTGTAATCGCCTTTAATGGTACCGTATATTCTTTGTCACTTCCAGAGGACTCTACCACTTCTACTACATTTACTTAAGTTGTTTGGTTTGTATTGTTAGGGTTTTTGGGAAATCCCTAAAGAAATGCTCTTTTCCACAATCGCTACAATACCCTTCCCAAACCTTATGTGGTGGTTGGTATGGAAAAGTGCACTCCCTAATAAAATGGTCTCCTCCACAGCAGTAACAGGGTCCTTGAGAGACTGAGGCCTCACCATGGGTCTAGAGGGTGGTTGGGCTATTGGGTTCGTGTACATTAAGGTAGCGTATTTAGCTCCGTATTCGTATGATTGGTCATAGGCCTCTTGTCCATAAGGGTATTGCTCATAGGACTGCTCACAGTTCATAGCATCAGCTTCGTATGTATAGTATTCTCCCCATTTTTTATCATAGAATTGATTATGGCTATCTGGGCCATTTAATGAAGTAGTCGGCACTAGTGCTCTCTCAGTGTCCTCTTCCGCTTGGGCAAATTTCAATGGAACAACATTTTGTGGGTGAGGTGGTTGTTGTCCTAACACCAGCTATGGTGGATTGTATCCTGGGTATTCGTAGTGACATTGAACTGGAGGCGAGTTCTGGTACTAAGGATATCTAGGAAATTCCCTTCTTTGGTCTCTAGTTGGGTATCCATATGGCCTGAATTATGGTGGTTGGACAGGTCTAGGTTGTCTATTGTAAGGATAATTTTTGGTATTGTGATTTGTATATTTCTGTTCAATACTGCAGTATTGAGCTTGATTCTATACATGAGAAGGATGATCCCCTCCATAGTGTACACATCTCCTTAGCATTGGCATTTGTAATGGGGGGTTGGGGTAATTCTTCTATCCCTGCATGCCTAATTTCTTGGCCACGAAGTCTCCAATCTCTTCTACATTGTTGTTTGCACTAGAGATGTAACTATCCTTTCTCTTATTCTTGGTTTGGGGGATCTTCAAGTCTTCTGACAAGTTACCTTCCAGGTCTATACATTCCTTCAAGCATTCACTTAAGGTTTGGAATTTCTTTACATAGACTAATGCTCTTAGGGATCCATTAACTAATCCTTCCAAAAATAATGAGATCATTCTGCTGTGTAGGCCTTTCTTCCATGGGACATCTATCCACATATTGCTTAAATCTCCTAGTTGCTAGTCGAACTGACTCGTAGGGGACTGTTTGAAATTGTGAATCAAGGATGAAGAGTTGTTCTTAATGCCAGTCTTCGTGAACTCTTGGATCATTTCTTGAAATAATTGTTCCATATTTAGGAAACTATTGGGTTCAAGTGGTTGGAACCAGGCCAAAGCAATATCTGTAAGGGTCAAAGCAAATGACTCATATTGAATCATGAAATCTTCCACTTGTTCATGTGAAGAGAGATGGTGGATGCAATCCAAAGATGAGTTGCTGCTGCTATAACCGGCTTCACACCAGCCAACTGAGACTTCATAGTTGATTAGTAGACCCTTTGAGCTTTCTAAATCCACCAAAATATCTTCCACGTACTTTGGAACATGTATCCCAAAAGTTCAAGTCAAGATAGACCAGTTGCGAAATCACTAGCTCCCAAAACTTGCTATTTTTGGACATACACTTGCTAGAAAAATTGAACAGTGCTCTCAACCTGGTAGGAATTAGGTAAATTCCTTTTGGACATAGCACATAGACTTAGCAAGATTCCCAATCCAATTTAAAACACTTCAAATAATGGACTGAGCATTGAGAACAAGATTCATCAATTTTTGGAACATGCCCGCCATTCTCGGGGCTCTGCAGAGATAGACCAGTGGGTAGTAAAATGCAGATATTTCCCAAACTGTAAATCCAATGACATGAAAATTTGTATGCAAAAACTAGACAGTTAGAGCTATCCAATGCACGTTAAAACTATGAAAAGTGTTGCGTAGAACGCGAGATATGACCTTCTGAAGGTACTGCTCTGAGTGGGTATAGTAGAGAACAAAACAAAGAAGTAGATAATGATAAATGTATAGATTCACATATGATTACAACCACATTGGCAATGAATATTTGCACAATGGGAGTAGAATGATAGAGCTATGAATTAAGCTCTTCAATCTCTATAAAATGACATGATGTGGTCACGTACAAGGCTTGCTAATTGCCTCTTCCTTCTTGCTCTTTTTATAGCTATTCTTGGAGGGAGTTTTGAATTCGAATTCGAATGGCTCCACCTAAAAGTGATCCCCAAAGTTAGGAGATATTCGCTCATCTCAAAAATTTGTGGTTTTAGGTAGTTAGAGCCACGAATTTGCTTTTAAAGGCCTATTGAAGAATTTTGGGAATTATTCAAGTCCCAATTGATAATACTTACTATGATAACTTCTTAGTTTGGAGCTAACCTTGATACTCCACTTATAATACAATTGGGCTTAATGTTAAAGTGTCAATTTAATAATCCAACCAAGAGATAATAACATGTTTTAGTGTGTGAAATGACTCAAAAAGAAAAAAATGGAAATAGAGAATTGTCTCAAAATCATGAATAATTCCCACTTTCCTTGAATAGGCCTTTTTACATCATGAATGAGGTAAGCCATCCTTTTCCTTTTTTTTTTTTCAATTACAAGAGATAAAATATACTCTTTTACAAGAGGTGTTCACATGACTATACATGTGACTTACAAATGATCATAATATCAAGCATATCGAGCATGTAGGCTTGGGTAAAATGCACCAACAGCTCCCCCTCAAGCCTAACATGCTTGGCCTCCAAATAAGTCTTCAATTGTCCTTGATTTCTTGCAAGCCAATCATCAACTTGAATCTACTTAACTTTGTACCATCAAGAGCTTTAGTCAACATGTCTGCACATTGCATATCTGTATAGACATAGGATAGTTGAATATCCTTGCTCATTAGCTTCTCCCTTACATAATGGTAGTGGACTTCAATATGCTTGGTTCTAGCATGGTATACCAGATTAGCTGCTAGATGTAGTGAGCTTGTGTTGTCACCAAAAATGTGAGGTGTTGAAGAATGAAGTCCAAGATCTATATACAAAGACTTTAACCACATGATTTCTTGAGTTGCACTAGCCAAACCTCTATATTCAGCTTCAGTAGAAGATAATGCCACGGTTGGTTGCTTCTTCGATGACCAAGAAATGATTTTTGAACCTGCAAATGATATATACCGGATGTGCTTCTTCTATCATCTCTAGATCCGGCCCAATCTGCATCTGAGTAGACCTCTAGCTCAATATCTGAAGTATATGAATAAAACAAACCTTCATTCATAGTCCCCTTTAGGTACTTGAGAACTCTCTTGGCCGCTTCCATATGTGGTCTTCTCGGCTTATGCATAAACTGACTCAATATGCTAACACTATAGCATATATCCACACCTTGTGAGTGTTGCATATTTCAAACTTCCAACCAAGCTTTGATAGCTTGTGATGTCGTCAATTGGCTCTCCTTCATAAGCACTAAGCTTATGATTTTGCTCCATAGGTGTACCTGCACACTTGGTATTTTACATCTTGAACTTGACGAGCATGTCATGCACATACTTCCTTTGTGTGATGTATATACCTGAACCTATGTAGATTAACTCCAATCCAAGAAAATAAGTGAGTGGTCCGAAGTCACTTATTTTGAACTCCTCCTTCATTTGAGTCTTTACCTGTTTGATTCCTTCAAGATCATTGCCTGTGATAATAATATCATCAACATACACACATAAATAGATCACTTCATATCCATTCCTCTTTATGAACAAAGAGGTATCCGCCTTGCTAGCTTTGAATCCTTGGGCCTGTAAATAAGTCACCAGTCTGAAATTCCAAGCTCTTGGAGCTTGCTTCACTCCATACAAAGCTTTCTTTAGTTTGCATACATAGTTAGGATGATGTGCATCCTCATATCCAGGAGGTTGTGCCATATACACTTCCTCAAAAATCCATCCATTCAAGAAAGCATTCTTTACATCAAGTTGATAGAGCTTCCAATTTCTAGATGCAGCAAGACTAATGAGAACCCTAATTGTAGGCATTTTTGCAATAGGAGAGAAAGTCTCCTCATAATCAATACCATGGGTTTGAGCAAACCCTTTAGCAACTAACCTTGCTTTGTGTCTATTTATACTTCCATCTGGATTCCTCTTGATTTTGTATATCCATCAAGATCCAATTATCTTCATAGATGGCTTGTTAGGTACAAGCTCCCAAGTGTCATTCTCCTTCAAGGCTTCCATTTCTTCATCCATTGCATCTCTCCAAGCTTTCTTGCTTTGTGCTTCTTCGAATGTGGTAGGTTCTTCATTGGTTGAATCCTTTGCAATGTAGATTGAATGCTTGGTGACCAAAGAAGTATCATAACCAAACCTCTCTGGTTTCTTCTTCTCCCTTGAAGACCTTCTAAGTGGTTGATGTGAGCTCTCGGGTCCATATGTAGCATCCTGCATGTTTGCTTTACCTTTGTTCTTCCAGAGCTTTAGTCTTTCCAAGTCTTCTAGGTCAATCTCCGAATCACTTTCTTCAATCTGCTTTGGCTCCTTTGGTTGAAGTGATGGAAAATCTTCATCCAAGTCTATGGTAGCTTCACTTTCCTGTCATCATCAAACCATGATTTGTTTTCATAAAAAATTACATCTCTACTCACAAAAAATCCTTTATTGGTTGGATTGTACAATCTAAATCCTTTTTGGTTTTGGTCATAACCAATGAATACACACTTCTCTACATTGGGATCCAATTTCCCTCTTACTTGAGAAGGAATGTGAGCATAGGCTAAGCATCCAAAGATTTTACAATGCTCTAGACTAGGTCTTCTTCCATTCCACACTTCATATGGAGTTGTTCCATCTAGTGACTTAGATGGAAGTCTATTTATGAGATATGTGGTTGTAGACACAGCCTCTGCCCATAGGTAGTTTGGCAATCCCTTTTCATTGATCATGGACCTTGCAGCTTTGACAATAGTTCTGTTCCTCCTCTCTGCTACACCATTGAGTTCGGGTGTATACCTTGTAGTGACTTATCTTTTAATGCCTCTTTCATGTAAGAAGGCATCAAAATCAGAAGAGAAGTATTCTCCTCCACCATCTGATCTGAGTCTTTTCAAAGTCCTACTTGTTTGGTTTTCAACAAGAGCAATATACTTCTTAAAGCAATTAAAAACTTCATCCTTTTGCTTCATGAAAAACAGAATGGTCCACCTACTACAATCATCTATGAAAGACACATAATATCTTGAGCTTGATATGGATGGCTCCTTACTTGGACCCCACAAATTTGTGTGTACTAGATCCAAAGGATTTTGATACATATATCCTTTCTTATTGAAAGGTTGTCTATGAGCCTTGCCGAGTTGACAAGCTTCACACTTATAAATCATGTGTTGCCTTGTGATATTAGGCAAACCAAGGACACTTTGGTCCCTGCAAATTTGTTTGAGTGTCCTCTCACCGATGTGAGCAAGCCTTTTGTGCCATATCTACAACTCTGTTAGAGTTTGAGATCCATAGCTAAACAAAGCTATGTTCTTTGTATCTTCCACTTCAAAAGTGAAAAGTCGTCCTGTCTTTTCTCCTTTGGCAGTCCTTCTAAAGCCTTGCCTTGGGTCTTCAACATATGCTCCAAATTGGCTGAATCTAACCTGCAATACTTTTTCAACAATCTGTCCAACACTTATTAAATTTTTGGTAATTGTAGGGACATACAAGACTTTGCTTAAGAGGTTCATATTCCCATTTGATGTCCTCACATTACATATCTTCTCCACTGAGTGCTTTGTGTCATCTCCTGTCTGCACTTCATGTTTGTTATAAGGATCTTCCAAATCAGAAAGTCAAGCCACATTTCCTGCTACATGGTTTGAGCATCCCGAATCAATGTAAAATATGTGATGATCATCCTTACCCTTCTTCACTGATAGATTCATAATCAATAATGAATCTTCTTGACTTTGGTCCTCTGCATAGTTATTGTAGTCTCTCCTTCCTCTATGGCCACTTTGATAGTTGTTGTTGTTGTAATTGTTGTTGTAGTAGTTTTTGTTGTAGCCTCCATTGTATCTGCCTCTATTTGATCGATAGCCACCTCCATTGAATCCTCTTCCTCTTGAGTTCCTCAGGTTCCTGAAACATTCTTCAGTAGTATAATTAGATAAGCCACATATATTGCAAGGTTGAGATGATTGGAATCTCCCCCTGCCTTGCTTTCCACCTCTACCTCTTCCTCTACCTGCAAAGTTTGCTTGGAAAGAGCTACCTTCATCTTCATTGTTCCTATGCTTTGCCTTTTCCTTGACCTTAGCTTTATCAGAATATAAGGCAGAAGTTTGATTACCTTTTGAGGACTCACCACCTTTGTTAACCTTTGCTTCATGAGTGAAGAGTTGGCCCATGAGTGTGTTGAGGTCGGGTACATGCATATCCATGTATAAATCCATGGCTGTTTTGAATGACTCCCACTTGTCGTCTGCTTTGATTCCATTTATGATTTGTCTAATGATTTGCTCCTCTTCAATTACCTCTCCAATGCTTCCAAGTTGGTCGGAAATCTCCTTCATCTTTGTGACATAATCAGTCACACTTTGCTTTGGGCTTTTCTTCATTGTTGTGAACTCCATCCACAATTGGTTCTTCCTTGCTCGAGTGTTGGAAGAGAAGAAAGAAGCAAGTGCATTCCAGGTCTCTCTTGATGTCTTGCATCCCTTGACATGAGGTAAAAGAAAATAAGAGATTGAGTTTAGAATATAGGACCTTGCAAGTGCATCCTTCGAACACTAGTTTGAAAGTCCTTCCACTTCTTCATGTGATGGTTGCCCTTTGTTCCTCATGGTTGGCATTGCTTCATGTCTGGATATCAATCCATATAGATTCCTCCCTTGAAGGTAAGCTTCCATCCTTAGAGACCATGCCGGGTAGTTGTTGCGATCCAATTTGTCAATTGTTGATGGAAATCCATCTCCCATGTTGCTTGACCATGCTCTGATACCACTGTGAAGAGAAATGGTGGATGCAATCCAAAGATGAGTTGATGTTGCTACAACCGGCTTCATACCAGCCAAATGAGACTTTAGAGTTGATTAGTAGACCCTTTGAGCTTCCTAAATCCAACAAAATATCAGCCAAGTACTTTGGATCATGTATCCCAAAAGTTTAAGTCAAGACATACTAGTTGCTTCATAACTATAAAAGAGACCACCCAACCTACAAGTGCAATTCGATGCCTAGGTATCAACCTATAGACTACAATAGGCTATCTCGATAGTAACACTAGCATCCATCATATCATTAGAGACAATAGTATCAGCCTAGGCCTATGTCTCCACCTAGGGATGCATATGGAAACCCACCCAAGGACTGGTAACATTCTTATGAAAAAATTTACTATGAGAAAACCAAGTATAATCATGTCAATCAAGAGACTATGAGGCTAGTTTTGGATCAACAATCATCTCCACCTCCAAATGCTGTACCAATCAAGTATGAATAAGAAAACATGGAAAGGTCTATCATACTTGTGGAACTACCAATGATTGACATAAGCCCTAGATATTCAAAAATACACCCATAAGATAGAAAGGATTATCTAGGAGATACATGTAGTGAGGGTAAAAGGTATTAGGAAGAGACTTACTATCTTGCAAGCACTAGTGATCACAAACCAAGTTGGACAAACAAGTTGAGTGCAGGAGTCTACTACATAAAAAAGGAGCTGCAATCAAAAGACAACAATGCACTAAAAGGATATTGTGAGGATTATGGGGAAGACCAACTGATGAAAAATTGGCCACAAAATTCACAAAACACTACCCACAAACCACTTTAAATTACAAAATGTATACGGTGTGGTAGTAAATCTAAAGGGCAAGTGCATTAAGAAATCACACATGCTCAAGCTAAATAGCAAGAGGTTGTGAAATCACACAAAAAAGAGGATTCTTCACTTCCTTAAACCCTCATTCAAGAGTTATCTAGGGGTAAGAAGAAGAAAAGGACTTGGCAACTACGTAAGGAGAAATTTAGAAAGAAAAAAGAAGGGTATTCCAGAGAAGGAATTACAAGATGTACGAATGGATGTCTCCCAAGAGAAATCAAGAACTTCAGAGCGTAATAAGACTTTTAGGAGATAAAAAGCAGATTATGTACTTGCACACCCCTCTGCATTAAGATTAGAGATGTTGTTTAAAGCCCAAATATGTAAAAAGTAGCCCAAATATGGAAACACATCACCTGTGTTACCTTGATGCCCAACTAGAGAAAGAAAGGCTTAGCATGTGCAAACAATTGATTGATTTGTCACAAAAAATCCTCAAATAAGTGAGCCTACTTAGGGAGAGACCTCATACTGTTGTGGTTCAAAAGCTCATACTCAATTTGGCAATGGACCAAGATGTATGATTATCTCTTGTAGAATCTAGAGGAGAGTGCACACCAAAAGAAAATCTCATTGAGACTAGGGAAGTGCCAGATTCAATTGAATCTTTGGTAAAAGAACTTATTGCTGATGTGGAACAAAAATCTAACTAAAGAAAAAATGGAAATAATCTTAGCGATGAAAGAGGGAGAAGACAAATATCCCGTGGGATCACCACAGTACATTGGAGAATATGAAAGAGAATTTGTTGTTAAAAAAGAAACCTCCATTAGATTCCCCATAGCGAGTACAACAAAAACACCTAGCATTGAGCTCTTAAAGAATCCTCGAGTGAAATGCACTCTGATGATAGAAGAACTCTTGCATGTAAAGCCACATTTATGGAAAAAATGGACACATATGTGGGTCCCAATGTTATTCAAACTAAAACTCTAAAAGTCTAAACTTTATTCAAATAATTTGAGTATAAAATAGGTTCTAGTTGATAAAATAGGTGAATATAGAAAAGGAGATGAGTGCAATACTTGCCAATCCATCTCGTTCAATGCGCACATGAAAAAAGCTCTTTTGCACAGTGGAGTAGATGTAGCAAATCCCTATGAAAAAATTGGGGAAAACTTGCACTATGAACCACTCATCTAAAGCTGCAATTGGTTGATAGACATATTGAGAGAACCATTAGACTACTAGAGAATGTAAAGTTGAACACATTTGGAATATATTTTGACCACACTCTATCTAGATATTTGCAATTTCAACCAAGCTAGTAATTATGGGATGATTCTAGGTAGACCATTTATGCTTCAATTGAAAGTGGTGCAAGACTGGGGTTTTCCATACATTTGAGCATCAAGACATGCTCCTATTCAATGGAACAATGTGCATAAATATGTAGATGACTTCCTCTTGGATAATCATCAGATGGAGTTAAAGTAGTGCAAGATCACAAAGAAGAATTAAGATTAGCCCATAGGGATCTCACTAATTGTGTCATGCAAGATAGATCTATTTGGAATTCATGCCTATATTCCTCAACACTTTTATGATGAAGAGTTCGATTCCCATGGCTGAATGCAAATCCAAGCCACCATGCACTGATGACATGATTTCATCTATTCCATTTCATATTGTATCTGTATGAGTGCATCTCCATTTTGTATCTACGAGACACTCCATTAATATTTGTTTAGTTGTATATAATTGTATTTGGGTACCTTTACATTTGCTTCTACCTTGTATCCATTCTCCTTCAAGGGGAATTATCCACATATGACATACTTTGGAGAGAATCCTCCAACTCTACATAAGGAGGGCCTCTCCACTACTTTGTACTTGGTTAGAAGCTTGAAGATCCTACCATGAACTTGGTAAGCTCACTCTAATCCATCTAAGTTTTCCCATTTCATGGTCTAATCACTTTGAGTCTTATTAGTGTCGAACTCTCTTGCTACTACCAACCTTCTTGGAGAATTTCTCTTAATTCTATTACATTTCATAAGTCTCTCTGCTCCTTTATTAGATTATCCAAATGTGGTTTAGTGGTCATTCAAGCTACTCTCTCAGTTATCAACTTGTCATATCTTATCTCATATTATACTATGTTGGTCCTTACTTTTTGCGATTTTGGCAAGGTCCTCTTGTTACATTGCATGGGTTGATTGCCTCAATTTGAATCTAGAAGCTGCATCTTTGAGAACTACATGGTATATTTTTTAGCTCCCTAAGGTACTGACGTAAAATCTAGTGCATGTATATATGCACACCATTGTTCTTTGTCCTCTCCTTATCACATTCCTACAACCAACAATTGCACGCACTCCATAATCTAGAAACAACCATTTCAATGCACAATCTAGTGCATTGCAGCTAGAGAACAACATGAAAAGTGTTGTAGACCTTTAATGTTTGCTTATCTGTCTAGCTAACTTTCTTCTTCAATGAGCATGAGGTAGAAAAAAACATTTTATATTCTAATGATTCCTTGTTAGTGTGTGGATCTATGTGCATTCATCCATGATAAGAACCAATAGTAACATTTGAGGTGTGCAACCAAAAGAGCAAACGCTTTCCCCTTTGGGTTGTGCACTCCTCTCTACACCCGAAGAATCAAAGAGAAGGTGAATATGCTAATCATCATTTAGTGCTTCACACAAAGCACCACATTAAACCACTACAATATATAGAAAGATCTATGTGTAGGGAGAAAGGAGACAAAGTGTGTCTCTAACAAAGAAAGGGAGAGAGATAGATAGCAAGTTCTTTCTAAAGATGACCTACAACTCTTCATCATCCTATTGAGGGAGAGAGAGAGAGAGAGACAGAGACAGATAGGAGCTAAGATGGGAATGCATATCTCTGTGCACATTGGGTTAATCTAAGCCCCCATTCTTTGGTATCAGTTCCAACAATCTTTTGCAAGTGTGGTGTGCAATTTCTTTAAGTTTTTTTTTTTCATCAAGGGCTATAAAATGTCTAGAATTTCTAATGCATCATCATCAAGCATGTGGTATTCAAGCTCTTTCATGCCAATGTTTATGCCCAAAGAAGAACATTTGAATGACACAAATTATAACTTGTGGAAGGACACTATCAAAGCTTATTTGTATACAAACCTCTTGTATGAAGTTGTAGATGTCACAAAGCCTAAACCTGACAAGGCTAGTGACTCGATGCATAGGTCATGAAGGATAATTGTGCCCTTGGGCAACTCTTGTTAGCATATGACGAGCTAAAGAAAGTTCACATCACCTCTAGTAAAATATCTTGAGAAGCTTGTAGGAAACTTCAAGACTCGTATGAAGATAAAAATCAATCCAAAATTTCCCCCCTATAAGTTGAATTTCATAACCTAGCAATTAGGCCCCATGACCATGTCATTAAGGTCATTGAAAATTTTGAAGACTATCAATGCAAGCTCGCACCATGTGGTAGAAAAGTTTCAAGTGAAGACATGTCCATCAAAATTCTCAACAAACTCTCAAAGGCATATGAAATGTTTGTCACAAACCTCTACAATAAAGGTCGAATATTGATTTGGGAAGAAGTACAAAAACTATTGCTCCTCCACAAGTCATGTGCAAAGTCTTCTTCATCTCAAGAAATGATGATGAAAGCAAATGGTCCCTTTAACAAGCCTAAGCACTCTCATTATCAATCTAACAATTCTTCTTACCAAGGGTCCAATATTCTTCCAACAAGAAGTTCACATGTGAATTGCGGGAAACTAGGCTATGTTGAGAAGTTTTGTTACAAGAAGAAGAATAGCTCAAAGGCATCTACATCTAAAAACAATTCTAAGTCTTCCACACATAGGTCACACTATTCTAGGAAAGACCTCTTCATGTCAACTAAAGAGAATGCCTTGATCACTTCCAACTCATCCCAAGAATGGATATTTGATAGCAGAGCTACTTCCCACATGCATGAAGATTGAGAATCCTTTCAAGAGTTAGAAGATCAGAAAGGAGAAGTCAGAATCTCTTGATCGAGTCCAAATCATTAATGATAAAGGAGAATGAAAACCTTTATCCAGTGTACTTGCAAGGAAACTACAAATTACGACCACCATGTGCTAGAGAGATGACGCTCCTCCCAACCTTATGCCTATATATATAGCTGCTTCAATCAACGAGGACCACAAATGTAACTAGCATCCACAAGTGCATGTGCGATCTCCACCACTCCTTTCATACCTTCCACTAGAGTCCACTAGTGGTTGGTGTACTCGCCTCTTGAGTTAAGTGCACTGGACTCAAGTTAACGTGAGTTAACTTGAGTTAGAAGGCTCTAGAGCATCTTGGGCAAAACTCTCTCCCCATGCTCCCCATGGGGGTTGAACCCAAGACCTCCTCCTTCACAACCATGAGACTTAACCACTAGGCTAAGTGGATTACCTGAATATGAGAGCACATGAGCTTATGCTTGAGTCTATTCTTGAGATCTTTGGTCCTACAAACGAGTGACCAAACGGTGTCCGATTTCATATTTGTCTGAACCAACCGGATCCTTAGATCATAAACTTACTTTATTACATTCTTTCCCCCTTGGAAAAGATTCTCGTCCTCAAAAATAGAGCTATATACATACTAGAGGCAACCCTCGAGCCTCATGTTCCAAAACTCGAAGAACATGGTCATGTTCTAAAATTGGAAGAAAATGTCTCATCTCCGTGGTGGCATCCCTGCCCAAATGATTCAAAACACTGTCTCAAGTTGCACTTTGATGAACTGAACAAAGTACAACTAGTGAAAGAATAATAAGGGTGGATATAAAAACATCTCTGGCCAATTCACAGTTTCTCGATGTACGATCTGGGCACAAACATGTGAACTGGGTGGATTCAAATTACTAGTCCATTTCTGGGCATGACTGGCGCATGGACTTAGTAACAAAGGTGGGATTCCTATCCCTCACAAGACTTTAAGAATTCTTGATTCTCTTGAATTTGTTTTGGAAAACTAGAAATTTGGTTGTCTCAAACATCTATCTAAGATGTGTGTACAATGGTTTACTTTGATCCAATAGTTACTTGATTTTTTCACCCGGCTAGAGGATTGTTGTATCCTAATGAGTTAAAAAATCGTATGTAAATTGTAGGAGAAAGTTTACCATTTTTGTTGAGTCAACCATACTATAATTTGACCAAGTCAAATTCAAAATGAAAATTATCCAACTTAGGACACTTTCTCAAAGACTGTAACTGAAAGTTCTTGGGAATTGTTCATCTATTAAGCAATTCCTAACTTCTTTATTCTAGAGTATACTAGACTCTAAGAAAATATTTATGCTATAACTTGAAGCAAACTCAAATGAATAAGTTAATCTTGAACGTTTCATCTTTCGATGTTTGAAAAGATTCTTGTACAGAACATCTATCTAGGATGTTCAATTTAGTTATCTAGTTATGATCGGATAACCCTGGTCTTTTGCAAAAGGAATCAGATACCATATCTGAGCCAGTTCCAAAAGCTTTGAAAAGCGGAAAGAAATAACTAAAACTCTGTACCACTAATTCAAACTTCGAAGATACGTAAATTTGCTATGAGTCAAAGTCTAGATGACTCAGGACTTTAACTTCTTAAATATATGTTTCAACAAGGTATTGATGCATTTTCTTTATTTTTAAGAGAAATAAATTGGATTCTCAAAAAGATTCAAAGCAAATAAAAAACATCATCCAACCACAAGATACTAGTGTGGTAACCAACATCGGTGTGTCGACCCACTGAAGTTATATTGAGGAGTTTAGTATTTGAATAATGCTTCATTTAAGACTAAGTTCAGGTGACATTCAATCTTTCTGACTCCTTACTGGGAATGCAATTCTTGTGCATTTCTTTGAGTCAAAAGAGTGAATTTACCAAGTTACACTAGGAACTTGATTCTTGACTTAGTCAATCAAATCCTTGGTTGAAAAGATCAACTCAAAGTCAAAGTTCAACTTTTCAAAAATGTATCAAATATTTTTGATTGACAACACTTAGGCTTGAAGTGTTCAAAGAAGTTACTTACTTCATATATTCAATTTCCTTGATCTTGAAGTTATCTTGAAGTATCGTAAGATACTACTTTCATCCTTTACGAATTAAACTTTCCTTGAAGTCTTAATTCCCTTGAGAATCAATCCTAACTTCAAAATCCAAACTAGGACTAAAAGATAATTATCATCCCACGGTCCGATGTCCCATACCATCTTTCCGACATCAATTTGAGTATAAAATCTGGTGTCCCATACCACCCTATTTTATATTCACATTAATGTGTGGGTGATACTTATCCTAAAGTCGAAACATCTCTTGATAGAGAACCTTATTGCTTCAATTCTTTATGAAAATTTGGAAGTTTCAGGCATTACCTCTAACTAGATATTCTAGGTTTTGATTCCGTCACATGATCGTCTCACAATCATGTGCTTTGACTTGGAAACTTGAAAACCTTTTGATGGAGCATCCATCCTTCTTTGCGATGAAAATTAATCAGAATTCCAAGTACTTGAATTTTCATAGTTTCAAGTTTAATTGGTTTACCCTTGACCAATTTGTATTGACAAGAGCTTTTGACTTCTTGTCTTTAGATTCCTTTCTTACTGAAGCTTTAGGTACCTACCTTGGCCGGGACTTTTACAAGAATCTCTCTACTGCCTAAGTCTTAAGCATTCTCTCATGCTTTCTGGATTTGTACCAACAAAAAGTCACTTAAGGCCTTCTTTGGGATACCTTAGTGTGGGCTTATTCACTTGCAAATGTTGAAGAAACCTCCTTGGATGATAATTGGTTGGATGGACTCACCAACTTCAAGAGTTGGTTTGATGAATACCTTGAGAAAAAAACTCTAAAAGCTCCTCCAAAATGGGCTTGTAGTCTTGGACACCTCAAATGGTGCAAAAAGTGGACATAGAGATAGAGAGATAGGCAAAAAAGACTCTCGGGCTACCATTGGAACTCGATTATATCCCATATACAATGAAAAAGGACCAATGAGAAGGCTATGTAGGCAAGGCCTCTTCTCTTCTTCTCACAACTCCAAGAGGGACTATGAAGCTCGAATTTCGCACCATTCTGTTATGTTCCCATTATGGGGGGTGGGCATCTAGGTGCTTGGGGGTCGGTCTCCTTTCTCCACTTATTGGCTAGGGGGTGCTTCCTCCTGTGCTCCTTAGTAGGGGTCCTATGGATGCCTCCTATAACTCCTCTGTTGAGGAATTCGCAACCTCCGGTTAGCCTTTGGGCATGATTTTTGTAGAGCACCTCGATCAAAAAAAATATCCACATGAACATGATTCTCGAGGCCTCCTAGTGCCAAACCTATAAGAAATGATGTTTGCACAAAATTATAGAGAAAAATTGATGCTCACTTAACCATAGCTCTGTTGTGAGAGTGAGAGTACATAGGCTACCTTCCAAATATGCTCATATAAATATCTCTCGCATAAGGTATATAGGCTTTCCATGTGTCCAAGTGTTTTCCCAAGAAGGGTTCTTCACATGGGTTTATAAGTCAAGAATCACATGGGCTCACATTAAATCACATGGGATCACTTGAAAATCACATGGTTTCTTAAGTAAGGAGCTCTAGGCTTGTATGTACACTATCAAGGGTTCTTTACTTGAATTATTCAAATACTAAGGCTCCTCAACTTAGGATAGAGTCCCAAGGTTCAAAGCATTCAATCAAAATCCAATACCCAAGCGAATAAGACCTAAGGGTTCTTGAATAAAACCCAAGGTTTCTCCAAAGGTTTCCCAAGGGTTTCTCTAGGAAATCCAAGGCTATTGAACCCTAGAACCCATGGAAATATCCCATAATTATACAAAAAGAGGGAAGATGTTAGGACCAAAAATTATTATGGGTTAAATAACTATGGGTTATGGAATAAGTGGTGAAAGAGTAAGGGTAGAGACATTAAAGGAAAGAAGGGAAAAGAGGGTGGAAAGGAAGATAGGAAGAGGAACAAGGAAAAAATTTATGGAAAGGTAGAGATCGGAGGTTTGAGAGGAAGGGGAGGAAGAGGAAGAGAAAAGAGAAATAATTAAGAAAAGGATGAAGAGGATGGAATGAAGGGAGGGAAGTTGTGGGGAATCTAAAGTTCATTAGGGTGTAAAAATGTCCTAAGTTAGGGATGTTACATTTATGTGTTCCTTGAGTAGCTTTGATGTGAATCTTTTCCCTATGAATGGGCACTTTTTACTCTAGTGTTTGTTGGGGATTTAAGGGTCATGTGACCTTACCCCCATATTCATATATATATATCATTTATAGAGTATTGCCTCAAGAGAGATCAGTATATGGGTTTCGAGGCTCCCATGCATGTGTGTCCCTCTCTCTTCTCTTTTCCCTCCCTCCATCTCCTCCTTGCTCCTCTTGTTCTGCACACCAAAGCCCTTCATTGGTATCACAGCATGTTGAAGTCTAGTGTGCAAAAAGTTTCAATGGAAGCTTAGGTCACAAGGGCTGAAAGTGCAAGTCGGCACCTTTTGATAGTTGTTCAGTATTTTGGTCATAACTTGAGTTAGCAAGCTCGGATTGATGCATTTTAAAATTATGTGCGTAGCTGAGATAAAAAACTACAAGTTTGCAAAAGGGCTTAGAACCTGATTCAGAGTTCTAAGCTGCTGAAAATTCAAAAAATGCAGACTGATGTAGAAGATAAATCTACAATCATTTGGATATTAGGTCAATTTTAAGGTCATATCTTGAGTTTTACAAGTCAGATTCAAGCAATTCAACTTGTTGTGTGTAGGTTGGAAAGATGAATACAACTTTATAGAAGAAGTCACTTCCAAATTTGGAGTGCTTGGTCGTTGAAATTGCAAAATACAAAAGAAGTAGTACTACAGGTGAAGGTGAAATTCATAATAGATGCTTGTTTTGTGTATATATTGAGCTACACAGTCCGATTGAGGAGTTCTATATATCCTTAGGTATCTAAGAAAGAGTTCTTGAAGTTTGTTGAAGAGCAAAACTTTAAATTCAGAGTTTATCATCTATGAAAAAGCAAAACATAGAGCATCATATTTTTACCATAAGAACCCTAATTGCTTTTAGAGGTTCATTTTGCTTTGGAACTTTTTTGAGAGAGAATTTTTGGTGTGCAAGCTCTTATTTTTAAATCTTCAAGGCATTATCCATGTATGATCATTGTGGTAGCTCCTCCACATGAGAGTAAAGCATGATCTTGTCACGTGTTTGGCATGCAAGATGATATTGTGGTATATCTTTCTTTTCAGATTTATTTCATCATGAGTTTGATCATGGCATTGTTACTGGACGTACAGTGGCATTGTGGTCTCCATCTTGCTTATGCCACTTGGTTACATATTTACTTGTTGGATGCACATAATTTTATGAGAGTTGATTCTAGATCTTGGTAGGTACTTGTATCTTTTGTTTTTATGCAGGTACATGATCAAGATTGGAGCCTCAGTTGCACACTTATTTGTCACCTCGATTGGCTATTCTATTAGCATATGTTCATTGATTTGATATTGTGGATGGTGATTCCCACATGGTTCATTTGGTTCTAGAGTCCATTTTACAGAGGAGATGTTGCCAAAATTTTGTCAGCTTTTATGCTAGAAGAGAGCTCTAGTGGATCTTGAAGCTTGTGCGATAGCTTTGGATCATTACTTATCTCCATTCACTTGGACTCGATCATAGGTTGTTCACGACAGGTTGGACGATCTTACATGATTTATTCTTGAGTGGGAGGTGTATCACCATTGTATTGGCATGTATTGCCATCTATTTTTGGCATGTGTATTTGCCATTATCTTTGATTGGATCAGTGATAGGTGGTGACAGGATTCTTTCACATCTACTTGGTCAGTTTGAAGACTTGGTGAGGAGTCTGATGCTCATGATTTTATATGCATGGTTATGTGACAATTTGTTCACACGATTCCTTCTCCGGTGAGACATATGTGATGTGAGTTATGCACATGGATATGCAGGTGTGATCCTATTGAGGATAGAGTATTATTTCTAGTCTATTGTTACATTGCTAGTCTCTTGGATTGCCAGCATGGTGTCTTCTTGGTTTGATGGCACTGACTTTCTGAGATGGAAAGATCAAATGTGGCATACATTGGTTTGTGCAGGGTTACACATGTATGTGTATAAAGATGCACAGAGGCCTTGTGACATGCCTGACCATGTATGGATGGATATGGATGCATTGGCTAGCTCCACTATCCAATTACAGCTTGTGGATTCTATATATGATTCTTTTATGTATGAGGAGATGAGTGGTGCATTATTGCAGAGACTACATGATATGTATGCGAGTCCATTGACTCATGTGAGACATAGATCACATTGACGGCTTCGATGTTGGCATTGTGGCTGTAAGGACCATACTCAACAATGTTGCTTCAAGCGGATGCGATGATGACATTAGGGATATGCAAGTGATGCAGGTTGGGTAGTGATTTAAGGAGAGTCGATGGCAGTTGATTATGCCAGTGATGGTCATATCACTTTATCATATGGTTCATCTCAGGATTCCTCTTGTTCATTGGATAGCACACATATGGCTTGGTTGCTTGATGCATTAGCCAGTTTTCATGTTACTCCACATCAAGAGTGGTTTTGTCGATTCTCAGGTGAGAGTCATGGATGTGTGCGCATGACTGATGGTACAACACGTGACATTGAGGGTGTAGGAGACGTATGACTTATGCTACCTAGTGGAGCATCACTTATACTCAGACATGTATGCTATGTGCCTTCATTCCCTATGAGCTTGACTTCAGTTATCCAGTTACAAGAGAGCGGATGTTATGCATTCCTTGGTGAGCATCATTTTTCAGTTGCATTTGGGACAACTTATGTTTGTCAGAGGTGCTAGGATTGGGCACAGGTATCCACTGTAGGTACTTCTTATGAGAGAGAGTCTCGTCTCAGTGGGAGTTCAGCCTTATGTGTGGTGTTAGACTCGTCATGTCTCATTTTGTCTACCTATACATAGGTCTATTGACATTCATGATGTAGATGTATGGCAAGATTCAGGTGCTCAGATGGATGCATATGTAGAGCATGTTTTGGATGCTCATGATGCTTATATAGAGCATGATTTCATAGATCATATGGATGCTCTTGTGGAGCACACTTTGGAAGATCGTTTGGATGCTTTAGAGTATGATGTAGATGCTCATGTAGAGCATTGTGATGATACTCAGTTAGAGTGTGATCATCACTTTGACCTTGGTGTTGATGTTGTGCGACTAGCTCATGTGGAGCATGATCATACACTTGGTGTGGTAGAGCAAGATAGCTCTCCTGGTACACAGTGTCTCATAGAGCAGTTTAGCTCTTGGGATGCATAGTTAGACACATCATTGGTTGATAGTATGGCTGATTTGGATATTGAGGAGTCAGCAGTTATGCAGTCATTCTTGGATTCCCTCATGCCAGAAGTTAACATACATATGTTAGGACATGTTGCTCTTGATGATGGTGCTTTGGATGCCTTGGATATAGGCATGGTTGACATGCTTAGGTTAGCCAGGATACTGCATGTTTCATCAGCATTCGGGAGTCTGATGTACGAGTTGTTATGCTTTAGACCAGACATTGCAGTTGCTATTGGAGCATTTGCACTTGGAGTTATCAACCATTCGATGATTGATATAGGCATAGAGCGAGCGAAGCTTTGCAGGAACTTCATTAGTTCTTGCATCCATCAGATGTGAGCTCGACTCTTATCGATGTGAGTCTAGAGCAGTTTGAGGTGCATGGATACACCTTGTTCGAGGCAGTTGGTGTAGGATGATCTGTATGGTTTGAGATCTGGACTCTTCCTATACATTAGTGTATAGCCCTACATCATTCTTTGTATATTATTCCACTTATGGTCACATTGACTTTAAAGTGGGAGATTGTTGGGGATGTAAGGGTCATGTGACCTTACCCCCATATTCATATATATACATCATTTATAGAGTATTGCCTCAAGAGAGATCATTATGTGGGTTTCGAGGCTCCCATGCATGTGTGCATGTCTCTCTTCTCTTTTCTCTCCCTCCATCTCCTCCTTGCTCCTCTTGTTCTGCACACCAAAGCCCTTTAGTGTTGGCTAGAGGTTTTTACCCCATGTTATCACATACATGGTACACTCATATGTGGTGGTACTTTGTTCTCAGGGATATTATTGAGCTCTTACTTCAATTTTGTTCATCATCAATAGAGAGAGCTATTCTAGCCATCCATATTCTCTATGTGTCTTACTGTATTTTTGCTTCTTGTGTATCTCTTGCACTTCTACAATAGTGGTATCAGAGCAGGTTTAGCTCCTTCTCAAGTTCCAAATTTTCATGTCGTAATTTGCACACACTTTGACAATGCAAATCAACTTCAAAGCATAGAACATTGATTTTCAATAGGCAAAAAGCATTTCCAACAATTGCAATCAAGTTTTTACCCCCATTTTGAAGCCATTCTTGTAGTCAAAATTGCCATCAGAGTGGAAGATTGTGAGCTGAAATTTCAGCATTCATTTAAGCTTTCATTGAAGTGAACATCTTGTCACATTCTTGTTCTTTAATGAAATGGAAGGAAGCAATGAATTGTTTGGCATGCTTCAAGATGAAGATAAGATTGATGGGAATAACTATCCAATGTGTTCTTACATGATGAAACATGTTCTTATTGCAAAAAAAATATGGAACATAGTGGCATATATAGATCGAAGACCCCTAGGTTCTTCTATTTTATAGTCTATTGTCACATATGGAGCTTCTTCTTCAAGCACAATGGTTAATCCTTCTCAACCTACACAAGAGCAACTTATATGGGATGGCAAGCTCATGCATTGATTGCACTTTCTGTGAAGCATCATATAGTTCTACACATTTGGTCATGTTCTAAATCAACACATGCATGGGACACTCTTTCTTCTTTGTATGTCATGTGTAATGAAGCGCATGTTGCATACTTGAGGAAGCAATTTGAGGATGTATGTATGGCTAAAAATGAGTCTGTGGATGTGTATGTGACACGCATCAAGGACTTGAAAGAGCAATTGACAAACATAGATGAGATTATCTTGGATGCATCACTCATCTCTATATTGTTGAAAGGAGTACCATAATCTTTTCAGAGGTTCACCACTATGCTCCATTTGGTTGCAAAAGGGAATCCAAATATGTATGCATTTGATGAGGTTTTTTCTCTTCTTTTGCAAGAAGGTCAATCTAGAGGGAAAAGGAGTGCTTTGATTGAGGGAATGCAAGCACTTGCTATCTCACAAAAAAGGAAAAGAAAGTATGGTTCAACTTTGGGTTCTTAAAAATCAAAGCCTCAACCTTAATCTTCCACTCGTTCCTCTAATGATGTTGATTTGCAGAAGAAGAAGAGATGCAAATATTGCGGGAAGGTTGAATCATACTATTGATAAGTGTAGAAAGCTTGTTAAGCACAATAAAAAGAAGAAGGAATTTGGCATGTCTATTGCTGAAGATTCTTCAAATGCAAAGAATGATGAAGCCAACATGGCTCAAGATTTTTGGGCATAAGTTGTTACATGTCAATATGATGCATCATTGCATTCTTAATGAATGGTTGTGAGTGAGGCTAATGCAGATTGGTTATTTGATGGTGCTGTTTCAAAGCACATAACTTCGTGCAAAAGGTTTTTTGGATCTTTGGAAGATGCACCCAAAGGAGGATGTAGTGTGTGCAAAGAATGCCTCTTATTCTATCATTGGAGTAGGAGAAATTGAGCTTATGGATGCAAATGGAGGTGTGGTTCTCTTGAAAATGCATTGTATGTACCCAGTATCAAGAAGAACTTAATTTCAATTCCTTTGATTGCTAAAGTTAGATTTCATGTACACACTACTAGAATCATGGAGCATAATAATGCCCCCCATTGAAAAAAAAAGCGAGCCTTGTCGCTTATGTAACACTCCTTGTTGGGAGTGTCACATAAGCAACAACCCCTTTTTTTATTTTAGAAAATAATAATGGGCATCATATAAGCGATGAGAAGCATCATCTATGTGATGCTATTTTTTACCGTCACTAATAGCATCGTTAGTTATCGACGTAGCATCACATAAGTGACGTTCTGAATTCATTAAAAAAAAATTCAATTTCTCCTGGCACATTTGTGTTGGGATTGAGACCAGAGAGAGAGAGAGAGAGAGAAGTTGACCACATGGTAAACACACAAACACACACATACACACATATTTATAATATATATATATATATATATATATATATATATATATATATATATATATATATATATATATATATATATATATATATATATATATATATATATACATGCACACACACGCACACACACACACACACATATATATATATATATATGTGTGTGTGTGTTGTTATACATACATACACACACATGTGCATACACTCACAGACATGTGTACACATGCACAAGCATAGACATACATATACAGACACATGTGCATACATACACAAACATGTGGATACATACACACATGTGTACATATGAAAACACATATACACACACTAGACATAAATATGCATCATGCACATAATTGTACACTTAAATTTACCTACACACACATATATATGCATACACATATATACATACATACACACACACATATATACACACATACTTTTACATATGTATATACACACAGATAGAGACACATACTCATACATACACATATACATACACACATACACACATATGAAAACACACATACACACACTAAACATAAATATGCATACACACACACGTACACATACATATGCATACATAATGCACATGCATATGCATACATACATACATACATAAATGCATGCATGCATGCATACACACACATACACACCCACATACACATATACACACATACACAAACTCACATACACACCTACATACACATACACACACATATACTTACATATACATGCATGCACATACACACACATACATACACATTCATATACATATACACATCCATACACACATACACATCCATACACATACATATACATATACATACATATACACACACACATACATATACATATATGCACATCAAATCACATACATACCTATCCACAAACATACACACATACATACACACGCATATACACATACACATGCATACACAGTGCACACATACACATGCATACACACATGCATACACACATACATATACACACACACATACATATACATGCATACATATATACACATACATATATTGATTTTTAACCCATGTTTTATATGTTATAGATATTATGGATCCTAGAAGAGAGAGAAAGGCAAAACTTAATCTCATAAAAAGTTTTATGAGGGGAAAAGTTCCGCCTGATACCTTAGGGATCGTCATGCATGAGTACTCAAAGATGCCCGATGATGAGTTAGATTTTACGATCCAGATGCTTACACAGCGACCAGAGGAGGGCTCTTCTGTGGCTCCACATGTAGGAAGAGAACTATCTGCCCATAGGTATGTTTTCTTTTCACAAATTTTTTTTTAATGATATTATAACACATATTTTTATTTATTTTTATCTATCTGTTTTAAGGACACCTATACCACCTCCAAATCATGAGAGCAAATCATAATCATATATATATATATATATATATATATATATATATATATTTATTTATTTATTTATTTATAACATTATATATGTAAATCACTATATAGATATCTTTATAATAGTATATGTATATATATATATATACACATACATATCCTATTTTAGAAACCCTAATTCAAACTTTTTGTCATATGGTTGAAGTATATGTACACATTGCATCTATTCCTCCCATCACCTACTAGAGAGATGTCTCTCCTCCCAACCTTATGCCTCTATATATAGCTAGCTGAATCAATGAGGACCATAATATATATAAAGATACATACATATCATGTTGATACACATACATATATATAAAATGATGGAGTAGATACATGCGCATCACACATACATGTCTACGTGCACACATGTATACATGTACATGCATACATATTTACATGTACACATTTACACATATACATATATATACATCACATATACATGCCTACATGCACACATGTATACTTATACATGCATACACAATTATAAACACACTTGCATATATTACACAAATGCATATGCATACATACATGTGTGCATATTAACACATGTATACATATATCACACACATGCCCACACATACATATACATGAAACACGCATATGTGCATACTAACACATGTATACATATAATACACATGAATATACACACATATGCATACATACATGACAAAAATTTTATCCTCGAAAATAAAGCTATATAAAAATTTTAGGCATACCCCCGAGCTTCATGTTTTAACTTAAAAGAACATGATTTCATCTCTCTGGTGGGATTCACTGATATTCTAGTTGAATAAAGGACAATCTATTATCTGATACCCATTCAAATGATTCAAGTTATCGGTTGATAACTAGAGTAGGATTTACTATCTAATCTACTCGTATGTTTCCATTATTTCCATCATTTTGGTAAGACATCAATATAGTCTCATCTTCATAATCCTTATTGATTTCATTTATTTCTTCTATTGTTAAATCAGTGTTCTCATGAATGAATCATCTATTGATGGACTAATATCTATTTTCGGTAATTCCTCTTCATCATCAGTAGAGTCAGCATGTAGAGTATTATCCTACTTCATCAAGAAGGTTAATATCGTTGTCATATACAATGATTCTAATTTCTCTTTGAGATGCCGATGTATCAGTATCTTATGGTGAATCATCAAGAGGACTTTCTTCGATCTCTATAACAATAGACTATTCAAACAATGACCTACCTCTAGGTTGAACATGAATGACTTGCCACCAAGGATGAGCATCAGGGTTTTTATAAAAAAAATGCATGTTCATGCCTAAGAAGAATATATGGTTCTCTAGTAGATCGCATTACCTTGGAAGAATCAATTGCCCACAACCCAAACAATTCCTTTCTCAATGTGGAATTACTACCTTTATACTCGGCTCGAAACCAATCAACCTTCAAAATGACCTATCAAAATATATTAAAAAAAAGCCATTATTAGGTTCTTTAAAAAATAATAAACTCTATCATAAAAAATATAAACCTTTTTTACCTGTTTGAATGTATGAAACAATATTTCGTAGATACCAGCAATAGTTCCCACCTAAAAAAACAAAAAGCCATTATTAGGTGCTTAAAAAAATAATAAACTCTATCATAAAAAATATAAACTTTTTTTACCTGTTTGAATGTATGAAACTTTTTACTTGTTATATATATATATATATATATATATATATATATATATATATATATATATATATATATATATATATATATATATATACATACATACATACATACATACATACATACATACATACATACATACATACATACATACATACATACATACATACATACATACATATATATATATATATATATATATATATATATATATATATATATATATATATATATATATATATATATATATATAACAAAAAGCCATTATTAGGTTCTTAAAAAAATAATAAACTCTATCATAAAAAATATAAACTTTTTTCACCTGTTTGAATGTATGAAACAATATTTCGTAGATACCAACAACAATTCCCACGTAACCAAGTTCGTCATCTATAAGGTTCGTGTCTTTTGAGCTAGCATGTGATAGTTGCTTGAAAGAAGCAACAATGATAGAATCCTCTTTTTTACGTAAAGAATCAATAGCTTTGATTCTAATATGCTATCCAAAAGCCCATATATTACTGAACATTAGAGCCTACAAAAGAAATTAAATTAGTAAAGAGAAACTAATATACATGTATGTAAAAAATAGAATATTATTAAAATAAAGTTACCTTTCGTTCACAACCTATCATTAACTCTCTCTGCTCATCTAAAATTTCTTCATTATTTGCATTCGCTCATTGCAAATGAGTATATAGCCAATCCGTGAAAGAAGATATATTTGTAATCTCATTATTATCGAGATTAAATCTATATCTTTTGTTTCTCCGTCTTTTAGTTTGGAGATTTTGAAGTTCCTATTTGTACTCGCTAATGAATGCTTGCATGCATTTGCTATTATATGCTACAAAAGTAGAAACATCATGTTTTTATTGTAATGTAAATAACAATGGAACACTCCATTACCTGATAATACCTCGTCTGTTATTTTTGAAGAAGACTCGTTGGTCCATGCACGTGGAGCTTCTTCATGAACTCTTTCAAGGTACTCACTAACATAGTACTTGCACTCCTCATGCATCGAACCCTTTGCCATGGATCCTTCTAATTTCACTCTTTGCCACATATAACCTTTTAATATTCCCATAAATCCCTCGACCCAAAACATCCATCGAGTGTTGAAAACACCTGCAATCTCTATTTCATCCACAAGATGGACTAATAAATGGACCTGA
Organism: Ceratopteris richardii; assembly: GCA_020310875.1. NCBI lineage: Eukaryota > Viridiplantae > Streptophyta > Polypodiopsida > Polypodiales > Pteridaceae > Ceratopteris > Ceratopteris richardii. Next base: position 135,589,761 of record CM035414.1, read on the forward strand.
ATATCAAAAAATGAAGTAGGAAGCTCTTTCTCCATCAAATATAGTAGCTCCTTGCATTCATGTTTCTTTTGTGGGATCGAGTCTTTGTCAATCTATTTTGATGTAATCCACCTATACACATCATAAAAAAATTATAAAGGCATGCATTCAAAAATAAAAGATATCAAATAGCCATATATATTAAATATAAAAGTATCATAATTACCTTATAAGCAATCCAAGATGGTAGATTATATCTCGTACTCCTTTCGTTGTACATCCATCGATAATCAAAGGTAAAATGTGCTTCAAAAAGTTATGACAATCATGGCTCTTTAACCCTGATAAGCTTCTATCATCCATAGTAAACATGTTCTAGAAAGATGCTCCATATCTTGTAGGAGTTTGAATTATCAATTGAATCCTATTGTTGATAGTCTACATCTCTTTTGTCATAAGTACCCAAGGATCAGGTGCATAAGTCGTTTCCTATTAATCTCTATCAAAAATTGGCCATAACTTTCATTTTGAGTTTTGGTCCTTTAAATCATTCCTTAATGCTATGATGTCTTTAATCGAAGAAGATGTTGTCATAATGAATAACCAATATTCTTGAATATATGCATAGGATCAAGAAGATGACAGACCTTTAACTCTCTCCAATACTCCAAAGAATACCATATCGATATTTTCTCTGCAAGTGCCAATTTTCCTTTACCTCTCTTCACATTCTCATTATCTTCATCATCACTGAAGATTTCTAATTCTGGATCTATAAGAGGCCCATTTGTCCATTTTCAATACCAATCCATAGGCATCATTGGCTTTGGACACTGACTTGTTTCAAGTTTTCCATTAAAATGTATCGCTTCTCTTTTATATCTTAATGGATGATCATCAGGCAAGAATCGTCAATGTCAAAGATAAATATTTTTGTTGAGATTCTTACTATAAATTGATCTCAACCAATAACCACAATATGAACAAGCTTTATAACCCTTAGATATTCCTGCATCATGAAAAGGATAAAAATATAATTAGATCAACTCACATATATTTGTTATGCATATTAAATAAAAAAATTACATCAATACCATATCTTGGAAAATTGTGAATAGTCAATGAGAGGAGCAAGATATATATTCATATCTTTAACTCATCTTTTTCCTATGATTAAAAGTGAAAGCATTAAATGTTTCTTTTTAATGCTAAGATATGGTAGAAGATTGTAGTTTATGAGTACCACTGGCCATGTTGACCATTTACTAAATTTCATGGAAAACGAATTAACCCCATCTAATGCAATTCCTAACTTTAGATTGTGCGGTTCTTGTGCAAAATCAAGCCATGTAGAATTAATATGTTGAAAAGCTACACTATCTATTGGAATTCTAATTATTCCATCAATACTTTTATGATCATGTCCCCATGTCAAAAGCTTTGATAATTCGGGGCTTTGAAACATATTTCTCATCCATGGAGCCAATGGAAAATCTCTCAATACCTTTTTAAGGATTTTACCTTCTTCATCCTTATATCGAGGAGATTGACATTTTGGACATGTCAAAGAGTCTCCATATTCATCTCTATATAAAATACAATCATTAAGACATGTATGTATACACTGATAATCTATACCAAGATTGTTGATTATCTTCTTCATTTCATCATGTGAGGTAGGAAGAATATTCTAACTTGGTAACAACTTTTCAGATAATAACCTATGAGTTCATGAAAAAAGTCATATTAATAAAAATAAATAAACAGATAAATAAATAAATAAAGATACACACACACACACACACACACATATATATATATATATATATATATATATATATATATATATATATATATATATATATATATATATATATGTATGTGTATGTATATATGCATATGTGTATGTTTATGTGAATGTGTATGTGTATGTGTATGTATGTGTGTATATGTTATGTATATGTGTATATGTATGTATGTATATGTATGCATATGTGTATGCATATATGTATGTATGTGTATGTATGTATATTTGATTTTGTTTCTAATTTCTTTTTTTTTTAATTGTGGTAGGCAGACTTTCACATAGATATCTAGAACACTGAATCGTTTGGTTGTCTCCCATTTTATAGTCAATCAATTACCTGCTTTGTTAACTAGGACTTACATATTTGTCTACAAATATTAAGTATTAGTTAGTTGTGGAGGCATTAGGTCATTTGGAAAACAAAAGAATCAAATTTATTTAGAAGATTCTAAAAGATGGATGAATAGTTTCAAAGGATGGGCGGACAGAAAGCGTCCATTCAATTCAAGTTCTTGTTCTTACCTTAGCTAAGGTAAGAACAAGAACCTGCATTGAATGGATACTTTCTTTCTGCCCATCCTTTAAAATTGTTCTTCCATCCTTCAAAATCTTCCATATAAATTTGCTTCTCCTATTTTTCAAATGACCTAATACCTCCATAGCTAACTGATACTTAATATTTGTATGCAAATTTCATAAAGGAGTTACCAGTGTAGGTATTAGGTTGACTAGAATAGGAGAAGTGGATGTATTAGGAAGATTCTAAAGGCTCGGGGGACAATTCCAAAGGTTGGGGGGACAATTCCAAAGGCTAGGTGGACATAATATCTTCATTCAATATAGGTATGTATATTTTGGTCTTACTTTCATAACATGTGTATGTATATGTGTGTATATGTTTATATGTGTGTATGCATTCATGTATATGTGTATGTCTATGTATGTATGTATTTATATGCGTATGCATATATATATATATATATATATATATATATATATATATATATATATATATATATATATATATATATATATATATATATATATATATATATATATATATATATAGAAAATTAAAAGTATACTTTAATAGTGTCGAAATGGATACATTACTCCATCCAAAACGATTTTGAAAATTGAGAATAAGAAGTAATGGCATTGACAGCTATGTATCTTGCTACATCTCGATACATAGCTACATCTCTACTCATGTATGGTGATTCATGACTATTTTCACGCTCCTCAAATGTGCAATTAGTCCTTGAACTATTATGTAACCCTCGACTACTATTTATTAAAACTGCTATATTTCCATGCGTGTAACGTATTCCATCAATATATAATCTTTCATTTTCTGCATGTGAAATCCCTCTACTAGTAAGGGACGCTGCATTCAAGCATATACCGTAAGTACTCATGCTTTGAACATAACGTGCAAGTTGATGCCAATCTCTGCATCCATATATAGGACCACAAAATGACATAAGAGTGACTTTAGAGTCTGGAGAACCTCTCCATCTAAAGGAAGTGGTCCTCTATTCCATCCTCCATATCTTCTTCTATCATATGTTTGTACTAGAGAACGACCACGAGTTGGCAATGGATAATCTCTAGCCATTTCAGTCTCTAAACAAGAGGTAGAGGATTTCTAAAAACCTCTGCTTGTAATTGATGAATAGCAAGTCCATGACGTGTACAAGGTGTATTAGAATTATGAGTATGAGAATTATTATCATCATCATCATCATCATCGAGCAAATATTCTTGTATATCAACAATAATTTGATTTTCTATATGGTTTTAAAATAAAATAATAACATTAATTTATAGAAAGAATACATACCCAAGCACTATCACGTTGACCAGGTGGTGATGCAGGCTCAAAAGTACCATACTCTACCTCATGTTCAATACATTCCAATCATGGTCTTTGATACATGCCATAGCAAAACTTACACCAACATATAATATGCTCTTAATAGTAAAATTCATCATAATTCTATCAGAGGACACATGTGAAATTGTTGCATGGGTGGAGTGCCCTCTGATTGATCAAAATCTGATTATAACAATAGAAAAACATATATCAGTTATGTATCTATCAAATATATTTAAAATTGAAAGTCTGATATACTTACACTATATAGTCCTTTCTTGTGTTGGATTTAGACGTTTGCGGAAGCACACAAACAGCACAAGGAAGAAGAAGAAGCTTGGAGCACAAACACACACTACTTAATGTATTACTAGAGAATGTACAAAGATAAGTAGCCCATTAGGGCAATAGGCGTATATACAAGCTGGGGGAAAAAAACCTCCTAAAGAGGGAAAAAAGTGCCCCGGCGGTCCTAGTGTGTTCACACATCACTACCTAAATATATCAACAAATCCCCCCTGGGAGTGATGCGGTGAACAAGGAGCTGGACTCATGTATAAGGAAGTGCCAAGCTATGTGGAAATCACTCCACAAAAGGAAGTAAGCCCAAAGCTTTGCAGAAAGCTTCAAACTTCTCCCTAGGCAGAGCCTTTGTGAAAAGGTCTGCAATGTTCTCTTGCGTGGGCACATATGCCAAGCTGATCTCCCCAACAGAGAACCTCTCCCTAACATAGTGATAATGCACCTCAATGTGCTTAGTGCGAGCATGGAACACAGGGTTCCTCGCAACTGCCAATGCACTCTGACTATCAGTGAAGATGGTGGTGATAGAAGACTGGCCAACACCCAAATCAGCCATAAGGCGTCTGAGCCACACACACTCAACAGTCGCTGTGAAAGCTGCCCTATACTCAGCCTCACAACTAGAAGTGGCCACAGTAGGTTGTTTCTTGCTCAACCAAGATATACATGAGCTACCAAGCATGAAGCAAAAACCACTGGTGGACACACGAGTGTCATAGCAACCAGCCCAATCTGAGTCAGAAAAAGCATGCAAATATGGCGGTAGTGATCCTCCCTTGGGATAAAACAACCCAAGTAGCCGAGTACCACTCAAGTAGCGAAAGATGCGCTTAACCGCCTTCCAATGCATGACCCCTGGGCAATGCATAAACCTGCTCATCTGTGAGACAACAAACTGAATATATGGCCGAGTAATGCATAAGTAAATCAAGCATCCAACAGCTTGCTGATAGAGAACAACATCAAATGCATCTCCAGCATCATAAGACTCAATCGTAAACCTATCTCCATAGGAGTGGCAATAAGCTTACAGTCTTCAAGGCCAAAATGCTGCAATAATGTGTCAATATATTTCGTTTGACACAAAGCCATTCCACCATCAACTTGCATAAATTGAATGCCCAAATAGTGATGCAAATGCCCCAAATCAGACATCTCAAATGAGGCATGCAAATCAGCCTTCAAATCAGCAATATGCTTCTCAATAGGACCAGTGAGCAACATGTCGTCAACATAGACAACAATGATCAGAAGCACATCATTAGCACGCTTAACATATAAAGTGCTTTCAGTTGGACTGTTCTCGAAACCATGTGCAACCAGATAGGCATGTATCTTCTCATACCAAGCACGTGGTGCTTGCTTTAAACCATATAATGCCTTCTTTAACCTGCACACCTGGTTTTCATGCCCTTTCTGCACAAGGCCACGGGGCTGAAAAACATACACTTCTTCATGCAAGTCACCATTCAGAAATGTTGTTTTAATGTCCAACTGATGTACATTCCAACCATGATGGGCTGCAAGTGCAGAAATACTCCGAACATTAGTCATACGGCATGTAGGTGCAAAGGTCTCATCAAAATCAATGCCTCTTTCCTACGCATAACCCTTTGCAACAAGCCTAGCCTTATACCTGTCAATTGTACCATTAGGTTTACGCTTCAGCTTGTATACCCACTTAGTGCCAATGGCCTTCTTTCCAGGAGGCAAGTCACATAAAGACCATGTACCATTCTTCATTATAGCATCATATTCAGATTGCATAGCAGCCATCCAATTTTCTGAATTCTGTGCTTCATCAAAAGAAATAGGCTCATTCTCATCACAGAGACTAGATGCAGCCATAGCATAGCAATTTGATGCAAAGGAGGCACTATGAGAGCCTGAACGAGTACGATATGACAAAGATGCATCTAATTTGTTGTCACGCAAAGTCTGCACCAGTCATTTTGGCATAGTTTTTGCCTGCTCAATATCAGCTCTCTCATCAACAAGTGCATCATGTAAATATGCATCAGAAATGGCATGATTTGCATCATCATATGAAACCTACAAAGGCTGAGAAGTTGCCTCATTAGGACCGGCACTAGACTGTCCACCTGTAAAAAGAGGCATCAAAGTATCATACATGTCTTTGGAGCTAACAGATGTCTCCTTAGTACATGAAAGCAATGGCTGAATAGCATCTTCCACAAATACAACATCACAGCTAACCAAAATGCGTTTAGTCTGTGGATGATATAGACGATAGCCTTTACTTTCAGAAGTGTACCCTACAAAAATACATTTTACTACCTTATCATTCAATTTTCTGCGCTGTTGTTCAGGCACTAGTGCATATGCCAAACAACAAAAAACACGCAGATGAGCAACAGATGGCTTGCGGTCATGCCAAGCCTTATATGGAGTGATAGACTGCAGCGCTTTAGTGGGACACCTGTTCAGTACATATGCTGCACACATGACAGCCTCAAGCCAGAAACTATGAGGTAAAGCCTGACTCTTGACCATACACCTCGCCATCTCCATGAGAGATCTGTTCTTCCGTTCAACAACTCCATTCTGTTGAGGTGTATACGGCACTGTACCTACTAGTGTTTTATCCCACGTTCAACCAGAAAAGCATTAAAATCAGAAGACATATATTCCCCCCCTCGATCAGAACGGAGGGTGCCCATTTTACATGCTGATAGATTTTCAGCCAAAACCAAAAACTGTTTGAAGCACATGAACACTTCGGACTTTGCTTTGAGTGGATATACCCATGCATGCCTGGAAAAATCATCAATGAAAGTCACGAAGTAAAGGTAATTTCCAAAAGAGGGTGTCTGCATAGGACCACAAACATCACTATGTACAAGCTGCAATTTCTGTGTAGCCCGAACTGAACCATCTTTTGGAAAGGAGGAATGCTGCATTTTGCCCAAAATACAGCCTTCACAAACATGTTTTCCAGGTGCCTCAAGTTTGAGCAAAGAGGACACCATTTCAGATTTCTGCAGGTGTAGCAAACTAGCAAAATTCAGATGACCAAAGCGTGCATGCCAAAGCTTTGCATCTGACATAGCCTGAGAATCATTTATTGCACATGCCAAATCATTTTCAGATCTTTCATAGTCTATGAGCTTATACAGCCCACGACATAAAATACCAGAAGCAATAATCACATCGCCATTTGACAGATCATGAACTGTACACCTGTCATCAACAAATTTCACAACCAAGCCAATCTTGGCTAATGCACAAACTGATAACACGTTCTTTTTTATCCCTGGCACAAATAAAGCATCTGACAAAGTGAAAGACCTACCATCAGCAGTAGTCAAAATGATCTTACCAACTCCCATAACAGGATAAGAGGAGTTGTTGGCGCATGTAACAGTATTCCTTGTAGGGGCAGGCTCGAGTGAAGAGAAGAAACTGCGCTGTGAGGTAATATGTTTGGTTGCGCCACTGTCAAAATACCAAACATCTGAGTCTATTGCAGACATGCACTGCTCATGAGAAGATGGGTCAAAACTGCAGACAGTAGTAAACGCCCATTCTTCTTCCTGCACAAGATTTGCAGACTCTGTTTTTGGTGTAGAGGCCTCTGCAACAACCATTCCAACCTCTTTCCTCTTTGCCTCTTTAGCAGCTAGTTTTGGACAATTCTTTATGATATGATCATTCCCTTTACAGTACTTACAAAACAATTTCTGCTTTTCTGATTTCTTCTCATCTTTATCTTCCTTCTTCGAATATGCAGAATTAGCAGATTTTTGCTTACTAGTTGAAGAGCTCCATTTTCCTTTGCCCTTCTAACTAGCCAGGAAAGCTTGATCTGCAACTCGCATAATGGACCTGTTTTGCCTCGACTGATCTTCTTGCAACAGAACAGAGACTAACTCCTCAAATGACAAGGCATTTGGATTGCCTTTCATCATCAACCGAAGAGTAGAAGCAAAACTCTGATATGAATCAGGAAGACCATTCAGAACGGTTTGCACAAGTGAGCTATCTGGTATAACCTCATCAACAGAAATCAACTGTTCCTTCAAGTCTTTGATCTTTGTTAGGAAATTGTCCATAGAATCACCTTCATTCATGTGCTCACTCTCCAACTGTTTTCGGAGGTAAGCAACGCGAGCCTCATTCCTAGCTTGGTACAATGTGGTAAGTGTATCCCAAGCATCCTTAGTTGTTCTGCAAGAGCGAATGTGAGGAATAATGGCACGTTTGACAGACAAAGCTATCAATGCATGTGCCTGGGCATCTTTGCCATCCCAATGAATCTGCTCTACAATAGGTGCAGCAGATACATCAGCACGAATAGGAATCTATGGAATATCATCTTTGACACCATCTTCATCAGCTCCAACACCTGTATTTGCAGTACCTGTAGTCAGAGGTGTAACAGGACGTCTTTCAACACCCTGCACAATGTTCCACAATCCTTTTGCAACCAATACATGTTGCATCATTTAAGCCCATAATGGGTAGTTGGTACCATCCAACTTATCCTCAACAGCCAACATACGGAATACATCACTGCTTTCAGCCATGGCCGGTGACTAAAATACCTTGATGTAGAAAATTGACTGTATCTCAAAAAGTTGAACAGAACTGCCCCAACGAATTCTGTTAGACCTGTAGCAGACTTCGAGATGATTATACTCGCGAATTGAAACTGGTATATACCTTTGGCGCAAAAAGACGAAATGGCCTGCACAAGGGCTGTGATGATGCGTTCGGAGGCTGCAAACAAAGGAGTGTCGATGGCGTGCGATAATGCGTTCGGAGGCGTGCGAATCTGAGACTGCAAAGGAAGGAGTGTCGATGGCACCCTAGATGAAGCGATGACCTGCTCTGATACCAATTGTTGGAGTTAGATGTCTGTAGAAGCACACAAACAGCACAAGGAAGAAGAAGAAGCTTGGAGCACAAACACACACTACTTAATGTATTACTAGAGAATGTACAAAGATAAGTAGCCCATTAGGGCAATAGGCGTATATACAAGCCGGGGGAAAAAACCTCCTAAAGAGGGAAAAAAGTGCCCCGACGGTCCTAGTGTGTTCACACACATCACTACCTAAATATATCAACAACTCGATGAGGAGATGGTGGTGGAGTTCCGTATGATTGATCAAAATCTGCAACTAATGGTATTAAATATCAATAATCTGATTATTTACATACATACACATTCACATATACACATTTACACATACACACATATTCACATATACAAAAATACACATTCTTTTGGGATATATACACATATACACATACACACACACATACACATGCATGTATTTTTGTATGAATGTGTGTATATGCATGCATGTGTATGTGTGTGTGTATGTGTGTGTGTATGTATGTATGTTTATGTGTGCATATATATATATATATACATATACATATATATATATATATATATATATATATATATATATATATATATATATATATATATATATATATACATACATACATACATACATACATACATACATACATACATACATACATACATACATACATACATACATACATACATACATACATACATACATACATACATACATACATATATATACACACACACACACACATATATATATATATATATATATATATATATATATATATATATATATATATATATATATATATATATATATATATATATATATATATATTTACTATATATATGTGAGTATGTGTATGCGCATGCTATATGTGTGTATGTATGTGTATGTATTCTGGGTTGAGATTAAAATAAAAAGAGATATTGTATGGTGGAAAAAAAAAGAGGAGACCTAACATACCACCTGAGACGTGGTAGTTTTTTCGTAGATAGCTACATCTTTAGGAGTCATTTCCTCAATAGAAGGTATACAAATTAATAGTTTATATTTATAATCCTCATATGTTTTAATAATTTTTTACATTTAATTTATGTATTTTTATTCTATTAAATAAACAGGCTATTGCAAAGAAGAGAATTGAGTTGGGACACACATCACACTTAGGCCAGATGGGCCATCATGGTTTTGTAGCTACATTTGTAAGTATATGTGTTATTGAAAGTATATTTTTTAGTTTAGTTAAAACACAAGAGATTAATCTTTTTTATTTGTTTCAATGCAGCCAAAGGATTATGGTCGATATCCTACGAAACATTTGCTACACATTTTGGATATCGGTGTTTGATCGAGTATAGGCGAGATCATCGAGATGCTTTTGTGAGTACTATTAAATTTCATATCATTATTTTATTTTTATGGATGTTTTGTATGTTTTAATTATTTATTTTTGTTATATGTAATAGAGGAGTATTATGGAGAGGCAGATATGGATGAGGTGGAGAGACAGACATAGGAGGGAAAATCTTGATCGTCAGAGAGTGCTCGCACCGCTACCCATGATGCCACTACAGATACATCAGATCATGCGGATGATCGTGATGATGAGGATGATCATGATTAGAATTCTTGATTATGACATTGGATATATATATATATATATATATATATATATATATATATATATATATATATATATGTGTGTGTGTGTGTGTGTGTGTGTGTGTGTGTGTGTGTGTGTGTGTGCACGTGGTTGTGTGTGTATAAAATATATGTATGCACATGTAGGTATATATCTATATTTGTGTAAGTGTGTCTATATGCATGTATACATATGTATCTATGTATATATATGTGCATGTATGTATGTGCATATGTATGTGTGTGTATGCATGTATGTGCATGTGTATGTGTGTGTATATGTATGTATGTCTATGTATATATGTAAGTGTATACGTATATGTGTGTATGTGCATGTATATGTGTGTATATGTATGTATGTGCATGTGTATGTGTGTGTATGTGCGTATATTTTGTTACCTTCATTCATGATTCTACTCACCATACATGGGTGTATCCTATGAAAGAATGAGGTATTTTCTTGCTTCAAGGAATTTTTAACTATATCTATTTTTTTTTCAAGCTTTTGACTCTATACCAGATCATGGTGAACTTGATGAAAAGGCACAGAAATGTATATTTGTTGGTTATAGTGTTGAAAGTAAGGGATATCGTTTGCACCATCCATTGATAGATACAATTGTTGTGGCTTGAGATGTGGTAGTTGCTAAAAATTCAGCTTTCCCTTTATTTGAATGCAAAAAAAAACCAATAGTTAGCTCACAATATCTATTTGATACACACACGCCTTTGTTCCAAAGTGTTGTTCTTGACAATGGGCCATTTAGACAAGCTAAGTGAGATTCAAAGGGATGAAAAATTCCATGAAAAAGAGCTAAAAATGCAGAGAATTTCTAGTCAAACATGGTTGAAAGTTTCCAACCAAACATGGTTGGATCTGTTGGAAATTTCCAGCCGCATATGGCTTACCATTCGCATCAAAATATGGCTAAAAATGAGCATGAAATTCAGTCCATGCATTTTGATGATGTCTTAGACAATGAACTCATGTCTATCAAGGGTGCACAAACTATGCCAAAGTGGTTTGCGAATTGACTGCACCTTTACTTTGTAGAATAAGATCAAACTCTTGCCATGCATCAAGTAACTTTTTGGATTATTCGCCTACAACAAAATGTAATGAAAAGCCACTTACTTTTGAATATTCTTGTGATGATCCACATTGGATGAGTGCTATGCAATTAGAAATGGATTCCATACATAGGAATGGTACTTGAAAGATATGTGAATTGTCAAAAGGAAAAAAATGTCATTGGTAGAAAGTGGGTTTACAAGATTAACAACTGAACTCAAGAAGTGAGTTTGTGCTTTGCAAGAGTAAGTGTCAAGTGTTTAAAAACACTTCAAAGACACTTGTGTGCTAAGAAATTACTTGAAAAATAACCACAAACTTTGGAAAGAAATTGAAAGGCTTGGCACCACACTAGAAATCCTTGGGGAGGGGGGGGGCTTGGAATAGCCCTACACATTGGACACTTTGGAGAAATGAGAAAAGTTGACATGAGAGGAGAGGGCTTAAATTAGGTTGTTGCACAGCAATTGAGCCTTATAGTAGGCTTAGAAACTTTGAGAGAGCTTGTGGGTGGTCTTAGATTAGCCTCCAACCCACAAATGCACATACACACACACACACACTATCGTCTTCTTTTTATATGCTTGATGGTACAAATATGGGGCACTTAGTGCCAAAGTGTGCCAAAGATGATAGTGCAAAATCAAGGGTTGAACCCTTGGAAAAGTACAATAAAGCTTTGAGGAGTTCCAATTGGTGTGTCACAAGGGATAAGGTTACAACAGGACCCCTTTGAAAGGAGCATACACTTGTGAGGGTATTTGACTAGCTTGAAATAGACCAAAGTGTAGTGTGAACATATCCTTATAAAATATAGATATTGATTGATGGGTTCTAAAGAGAAAGAAATGTGACCAAGTTACGATAATTTCTTTGATTGTGATAGTTTGAAAATGAAGTTTTCAAGGTGTCTAATGAAATGATGATCAGAAGCATACATGCATCAAATGAAATGATGATCAAAAGGAGATAAAGCACAATGTACCATGACCGCATCATCGATGATATCCAAAAACTTTCGTGCAAGGATTGGTGATGTGTAAAACCATGAACCACAGAAAGTCTTGCGATGTTGCCAATTATGAAAAAATCGTATAGAAGTCTTCTACCCTTCATGATAGAATGCTCCGATTGGTTGTCGATTCTTGACCAATAATAGAGAATCACCTTATGTTTATACTAACTCAAATTGAAGGACACTACAATGCATGTATATTTTTGCATTCATCATTACTATTTAAAATTCAAATGAGAAGCAGAATCTCATCCATGCGCAAGAATGTGTTTAGAAAACATGTGAAGTCTAAAAATACTCCACCTACAGCCACCTCCTGCTAGTGGCTCCACTTACCCACCAACTCCTGACAAAAATAGCCAAAAAAAAAAGATTTCGATCTCAATCTCTTTGTGTCCGCTATTCTCTCAGTGATATGCAGACTCAATATTCCTCGAATTCAATCGAAGGATTTGTTCAAATGTGATAATGACATCACCACTAATGTCATGACTTCTTCTTGATGTAGCCATCATGAACACACTTTGCAGCATGGTTTCGCTTTCTCTCTCCTTTTGGAGATGTCGAGCAGGAGATGGCAATGGACTTCTGGTAGTGCCAAATCTGCTAGCAGCACCAATACTTCTTTCTCTCTCTCTTTCTCTCTCTATCTCTCACTCTCAATGATTGGGCTTCTCACTTGGGCAGTAGACATTGTGACAGGTAATTAGTAACAGTAGTAGAGGGATGAGGAAAATGAGGCACAATGGCATGCTATCAGATTTTGTTTGATGGCAGAAGAGTAAGAGGAGGTGTGACAATTGGAGGAACATGCCTGATCATTACAGTAGACTATCCAACATCTACGAATTTGCATTCCGCCCCCCGACATTTCCCAAAGTATTCTGCAGATCCATGCCAATTTTCTTGTAGTGCAATTTGCTCTGACAGTAGAGCTAAATGCTCATCAGGCGATGTTGATGCTCCGGCTATGTCCAAACCAATGCCACATCCCAAATGGATGCAACTCACGGGGCTCAAGATGAGCACGAATCTTGTAAAGTTGTGGCACACATCCACCTTCCCATTTCGAGGAATTAGCGGTGTATTGCTCACCCACATTTTATCGTGGATGTGCACAGGCGAATGAAGCGTTCAAATCAGAGATCGTTTCTGAGCTATTTGTGTCAAGGAAAGAGAACCATCAAGCATCCTCTTTAACAGTATATGATGGGCACCAAGGAGATTACAATGCATTTGCAGGACAAATTATGAACACTAATCAATTATTAGAACAGTAAGCGATATGTGCAAAGAGATCCATAAGCGGGCACAAATTTCTCACAAAGGTGCCAATGACAAAGCTTCTTGCTTACATGCTACATTTGATAACGGATTAGAAGGAACAAACAATTAAACATATTCCCAAGTGTTTATGTATATAGAGGTCTCCAAGATGTAAATGAGTGTTTATGAACACTCTAATGTGATGATTTGCATCACCAAAATCATTAAGAAATGCCACCCAAGGAATGTGTGAGTGTTTATAAACACTTCATTATCTAGAGATTCTCCATCAACTTCATGAGAACAAGCATAACATTGAGCACAACAATGAAACTGACCATGAGCAAGTGCCACAAAAGAGGGTGGGTGGGAGGGGAAATGGGGTAAAAGGTGTACAGAATGATGAAGAAAAGGGTGGAACGGTGGGCAAATAGGCAATGTGAGTCCCAAAAATTGATGGCAAAAAGGCTTCTCTCAATGAGGAGAAAGCACACCACCAAAATTACCGCCAAACGCACCACCAAGACCTCCACCTAATCCTTTGATACCATGTAGAGAGTACACACACGGAAGCAAATTGAAAAGAAGAGTGTACTCACAAAAGAAAGAGTGTGTAATACTCAAAATGAGTAGGCCATGAAATGGGTAAACTCATGTGGATTAGAAATGAGCTTGCCAAGAGCATGGAGTAGGCTCCTCAAGCTTCTAACCAAGTACAAATGGGGGGAGAGGCCCTCCTTATATAGATTTCAGAGGGGCTCTCCAAAGTACATCTCATGTGGGATAATTCCCCTGAAAGGAGAATGCATACAATGGTAGAAGCAAATGGAAAGATACCCAAATATAAAGGAAATACAATATAAAGTGGAAATAAACTAGAAATGGAGTTCCTCATAAACACAAAATGGAGATGCGCTCATGCGAATACATGTAGATGATGTAGGAGCAATCATGCCGTCAACAAGTATAGGGCAATTTTCATAGATATAGTGGAGCGTATATGGTTGAGACACCTATTGATGGATCTTTGCATGGAGATTGATGCTGCTATGCATATTCTCACTGATAGATAGAGTGCATTGGTTGTTACACAAAATCTAGTGTTCCATGCACAGACTAAACATATTGAGGTGCATTATCATAAAAGTTTGAAGCTTTTCACAAAGCTTTAGGCTTATTGCCTATTGGGGGTTGATCTGTCACTCCTTGTATGTGTTCACATCATTCACAAAATCCATAAGCACTTGATTTCTCTTGGCCTCACATGTAGTCCCATTGAAAGCACACTCTATGTATGCAAAGATGGGGATGATCTTACAATACTTGTTCCTTATGTCGATGACATACTCTTGACTGGGTCATGTGATGCAAAACGTGATATCCTTATGGCTGATTTTTAGCATACCATTGATGTCACTTATCTTGGTCTTTTGAGCTACTATCTTGGTATCTAGTTTGTATATGTTGAGAGGGGATTCTTACACATCAATTAAGTTATGTTGAAAAACTATTCAATGTTTTGACTTTGAGGATTGCAAGCCCACACCATTCGAGATAGTATTTAGGTTCTCAATTGAGGATTCTAGTGATGCATTTGACACTTCCCTTTATTAGCAAGTTGTGGAATGTCTTATATATGCATGTAACACAAGGCCAGATATACAGTATGTAGTTTCCGAGTTGATTTGATTCATGCATAGGCTTGACACTAAGAATTGGCAAGCAATGAAACATCTGTTTAGATATCTCAAAGGCACTTTGAGTTTAGATCTCTTTTATGGCAGAGATATTCAAGCATGCTTGCATGCGTTTACAAATAGTGATTGGGCTAGTTGTTATGATACTAGTGTGTACACTAGTGGTAATTGCCTTTTCCTTGGAGACTCATGCATATCTTGGTTGAGTAAGAAGCAGCAACCTACAATGGTGACATCAAGTTGTGAAGCTAAGTATAGGGAATTTTTCATAGCTATAGTGCAGTGTGTATGGTTGAGACGCCCATTGATGGATCTTTGCATGGAGATTGATGTTGCTATGCATATTCTCATTAGTAGTGAGAGTGCATTGGTTGTTACATGAAAGCTAGTGCTTCATGCATAGACTAAACATATTGAGGTGCATGATCATAAAAGCTTGAAGCTTTTCACAAAGCTTTAGGCTTATTGCCTATTGGGGGTTGATATGCCACTCCTTGTATGTTTTCACATCATTCTCTCCAAGGGGGGTTGTTACACTTATTTGTTCCTCAAGTAGCTTTGATGTGAACCTTTTCCTTCTACATGGGCACTAATTACTATAGTGCCGGCTATAGGTTTTTGCCCATGTTACCACATACACGATATACTCATATGTGCTAGTACTTTGTACTTAGGGACATTATTAAACTCTTATTTCAGTTTTGTTCATCATCAATTGAGAGAGCTATTCTAGCCGTCAATCTTCTCCATATTGTCTTGCCTATGTTTGGGTTCCTTATGTGTGCTTCTTGTGTGTCTCTCACACTTTTACACACATCCAACAAGAGAGAGAAATGTAACTAAAGAGAAAGCAAGAAGAATGATAAATAATGGAAGAAGTGCAATGAACAAGGGAATAGAAAGGGGAGATGGAGAAGAGGTGGATGGGGATGCGGTGGAGAGAGGAAAATTGTGAAATGGAGAAAGAAGAAAGTATTGATGTAGTGGAAGCGGGGAGGTGGCAAGAAGTAAAAAATTGATCGAGGGAACGATACTATTTTTCAATGGAGGAAATCGTAAGAAGAAGTGTAACATTACGTGGCATATCTCACATTCATTGGGAATAGACCTTTAGTGCTATAACATCTTCAATGCTCTATAGCATGGTTGTGAGTTGGCACCAAGAGGAGTACTTACCACATTCAAGAGTTAGAGTTGGGGGAAGTAAAGTCTAATGTGAGTTTTACAAGCAATTTTGGGCTCAAGGCTTGGTAGTTGGCTGGATTTTCGAAGATAGAACTTTGTGTGTTGGTTGTCTATGCGGGATGACAAAAAGATGGTTGATAACTAAATATTGGCATTAGAGCCTATATGATCTTGTTGAGCTAACCATGAATAGACATCATACAAGAGACGAAAACAAGCCCTAGGTTTCACACTAACAATAGTCAACATGTTGACCTTTTCTCATGAGCGCACACATTGAGGAGGGGATAGTGTTGATATATTTAGGTACTGATGTGTGTGAACACACTAGGAACAGTGGGGCACTTTTTCCCTCTTTAGGAGGTTTTTTTCTCCCAGCTTGTATATACGCCTATTGCCCTAATGGGCTATTTATCTTTGTACATTCTCTAGTAATACATTCAGTATTGTGTGTTGTGCTCCAAGCTTCTTCTTCTTCCTTGTGCTGTTCGTGTGCTTCCGCAGACGTCTAACTCCAACAATTGGTATCAGAGCAGGTTGTCGCTTCATCTAGGGCGTTGTCGACAATCCTCCCTTTGCAATCTTAGAATCGCACGAATTTTGGTGAGCATACTCAGCGTGTTTCTGAGATCAAAACATCTTCGCTTTGTGGTCCCGAAATCGCGATCTGAGCTTGTTTCGGTCTTCGAATGCACTATCGTAGTGCTTGTGCAGGCTATTTTGTCTTTTTGTGCCAAAGGTATATACCAATTTTTGTTTGCCAGTATAAGCGTCTCGAAGTCTGCTACAGGTCTAGCAGAATTCGTCTGGGCAGTTCTGTTCAACTTTTTGAGATATAGTCAATTTTTTGCATCAAGGTATTTTAGTCACCGGCCATGGCTGAAAGCAGTGATGTAAACGTATGTTGGTTGTTGAGGATAAGTTGGATGGTACCAACTACCCGTTATGGGCTTATATGATGCGACATGTGTTGGTTGCAAAAGGACTCTGGAACATTGTACAGGGTGTCGAAAAATGTCCTATCACACCTGCAACTGTTACAACTGCAGGTACTAAAGCTGATGCAGAAGGTGTCAAAGATGATGATATTCTACATATTCCTGTTCGTGCTGCAGTTTCTGTTGCACCTATTGTAGAGCAGATTCGCTGGGGTGGCATAGATGCCCAGGCACATGCATTGATAGCTTTGTCTGTCAGATGTGCCATTATTCCTCACCTTCGCTCTTGCAGAGTAGCTAAGGATGCTTGGGATACACTTACCACATTGTACCAAGCTAGGAATGAGGCTCGTGTTGCTTGCCTCCGAAAACAGTTGGAGAGTGAGCACATGAATGAAGGTGATTCTATGGACAGTTTCCTAACGAAGATCAAAGACTTGAAGGAATAGTTGATTTCTGCTGATGAGGTTATACCAAATAGCTCACTTGTGCAGACCGTTCTGAATGGTCTTCCTGATTCATATCAAAGTTTTGCTTCTACTCTTCGGTTGATGATGAAAGGCAATCCAAATGCCTTATCATTTGAGGAATTAGTCTTTGTTCTGTTGCACGAAGATCAGTCTAGGCAGAACAGGTCCATTATGTGATTTGCAGATCAAGCTTTCCTGGCTAGTCAGAAGCGCAAAGGAAAATGGAGCTCTTCAATTAGTAAGCAGAAATCTAATAATTCTACATATTCGAAGAAGGAAGATAAAGATCAGAAAAGCAAAAATTGTTTTGTAAGTATTGTAAAGGGAATGATCATATCATAAAGAACTGTCCAAAACTGGCTGCTAAAGAGGCAAAGAAGAAAGAGGTTGGAATGGTTGTTGCAGAGGCCTCTACACCAAAAACAGAGTCTACTAATATTGTGTAGGAAGAAGAATGGGTGTTTACTACTGTCTGCAGTTTTGACCCATCTTCTCATGAGCACTGCATGTCTCCAGTAGACTCAGATGTTTGGTATTTTGATAGTGGGGTGACCAAACATATTACCTTGCAGCGCAGTTTCTTCTCTTCACTCGAGCCTGCCCCTACAGGGAATCCTGTTACATGCGCCAAAGACTCCTCTTATCCTGTTATGGGAGTTGGTAAGATCATTTTGACTACTGTTGATGGTAGTTCTTTCACTTTGTCAGATGCTTTATTTGTGCCAGGGATCAAGAAGAACCTGTTATCAGTTTCTGCATTAGCCAAGATTGGTTTGGCTGTGAAATTTCTTGATGACAAGTGTACAGTTCTTGATCTGTCAAATGGCGATGTGATTATTGCTTCTGGCATTTTATGTCGTGGGTTGTATAAGATCATAGACTATGAAAGATCTGTAAATGATTTGGCATGTGCAGTAAATGATTCTCATGCTGTGTCAGATGCAAAGCTTTGGCATGCACGCTTTGGTCATCTGAATTTTGTTAGTTTGCTACGCCTACAGAAATTTGAAATGGTGTCCTCTTTGCCCAAACTTGAGGCACCTAGAAAACATGTTTGTGAAGGCTGTATTTTGGGCAAAATGCAGCGTTCGTCCTTTCCAAAAGATGGTTCAGTTCGGGCTACTCAGAAATTGCAGCTTGTACATAGTGATGTCTGTGGTCCTATGCAGACACCTTCTTTTGGGAATTATCTTTACTTCATGACTTTCATCAATGATTTTTCCAGGCATGCATGGGTATATCCATTGAAGGCAAAGTCCGAAGTGTTCATGTGCTTCAAACAGTTTTTGGTTTTGGCTGAAAATCTATCAGGATGTAAAATGGGCACCCTCCGTTCTGATCGGGGGGGAATGTCTGTCTTCTGATTTTAATGCATTTCTGGCTGAATGTGGGATAAAACACCAATGTACAGTGCCATATACACCTCAACAAAATGGAGTTGCTGAACAAAAGAACAAGTCACTCATGGAGATGGCGAGGTGTATGGTCAAGAGTCAGGCTTTACCACATAGTTTCTGGCTTGAGGCTGTCATGTGTGCATCATATGTACTGAACCGGTGTCCCACTAAAGCGTTGTATTCTATCACTCCATATGAGGCTTGGCATGATTGCAAGCCATCTGTTGCTCATCTCTGTGTTTTTGGTTGTTTGGCATATGCATTAGTGCCTGAACAACATCGCAGAAAGTTGGATGATAAAGTAGTAAATGTATTTTTGTTGGATACAGTTCTGAAAGTAAAGGCTATCGTCTGTATCATCCATAGACTAAACACATTTTGGTTAACCGTGATGTTGTTTTTATGGAAGATGCTATTCAGCCATTGCTTTCACATACTAAGGAGACATCTGTTAGCTCCAAAGACATCTATGATACTTTGTTGCCTCTTTTTACAGGTGGATGGTCTAGTGCTGGTCCCAATGTGGCAACTTCTCAGCCTTTGCAGGTTTCATGTGGTGATGCAGATCATTCCATTTCTGATGCAGATTTACATGATGCACTAGTTGATGAGAAAGCTGATATTGAGGAGGCAAAAACTATGCCAAAATGGCTGGTGCAAACTTTGTGTGATAGCAAATTAGATGCACCTCTGTCATATCGTACTCGTTCAGGCTCTCATAGTGCCTCTTTTGCATTAGATTGCTATGCTATGGCTTCATCTAGTCTCTGTGATGAGAATGAGCCTGTTTCATTTGATGAAGCACAAAATTCAAAAAATTGGATGGCTGGTATGCAATCTGAATATGATGCAATAACGAAGAATGGCACTTGGTCTTTATGTGACTTGCCTCCTGGCAAGAAGGCCATTGGCACCAAGTGGGTATACAAGCTGAAGCGTAAACCTGATGGTATAGTTGACAAGGGTTATGCGCAGGAAAGAGGCATTGATTTTGATGAGTTCTTTGTACCTACATGCCGTATGACTACTGTTCGGAGCATTTGTGCACTTGCAGCCCATCATGGTTGGAATGTACATCAGTTGGACATTAAAATTGCATTTCTGAATGGTGAGTTGCATGAAGAAGTGTATGTTTTTCAGCCCCGTGGCTTTGTGCAAAAAGGGCATGAAAACCAGGTGTGCAGGTTAAAGAAGGCATTATATGGTTTAAAGCAAGCACCACGTGCTTGGTATGAGAAGATACATGCCTATTTGATTGCACATGGTTTTGAGAACAATTCAACTGAAAGCACCTTATATGTTAAGTGTGCTAATGATGTGCTTCTGATCATTGTTGTCTATGTTGACGACATGCTCCTCACTGGTCCCATTGAGAAGCATATTGCCGATTTTAAGGCTGATTTGCATGCCTCATTTGATATGTCTGATTTGGGGCATTTGCCATCACTATTTGGGCATTCAGTTTATGCAAGTTGATGGTGGAATGGCTTTGTGTCAAACGAAATATATTGACATATTATTGCAGCGTTTTGGCCTTGAAGATTGTAAGCCTATTGCCACTCCTATGGAGACATGTTTACATTTGAGTCTTCATGATGCTGGAGATGCATTTGATGTTGTTCTTTATCAGCAGGCTATTGGATGCTTGATTTACTTGTGCATTACTCGGCCAGATATTCAGTTTGTTGTCTCACAGATGAGCAGGTTTATGCATTGCCCAGAGTCAAGCATTGGCAGCCAGTTAAGCACATCTTTCGGTATTTGAGTGGTACTCGGCTACTTGGGTTGTTTTATCTCAAGGGGGGATCACTACCGCCAGATTTGCATGCTTTTTCTGACTCTGATTGGGCTGGTTGCTATGACACTCGTGTGTCCACTAGTGGCTTTTGCTTCATGCTTGGTAGCTCATGTATATCTTGGTTGAGCAAGAAGCAGCCTACTGTGGCCACTCCTAGTTGTGAGGCTGAGTATAGGGCAGCTTTCACAACGACTGTTGAGTGTGTGTGGCTCAGACACCTTATGGCTGATTTGGGTGTTAGCCAGACTTCTGCCACCACCATCTTCACTAACAGTGAGAGTGCATTAGCAGTTGCGAGGAACCCTGTGTTCCATGCTCGCACTAAGCATATTGAGGTGCATTATCATTATGTCACAGAGAGGTTCTTTGCTGGGGATATTAGCTTGGCATATGTGCCCACGTAGGAGAACATTGCGGACCTTTTCACGAAGGCTCTGCCTAGGGAGAAGTTTGAAGCTTTTAGCAAAGCTTTGGGCTTACTTCCTTTTGTGGAGTGATTTCCACATAGCTTGGCACTTCCTTATACATGAGTGCCAGCTCCTTGTTCACCGCATCACTCCCAGAGGGGATTTGTTGATATATTTAGGTAGTGATGTGTGTGAGCACACTAGGACCACTGGGACACTTTTTCTCTCTTTAAGAGGTTTTTTTCCCCAGCTTGTATATACGCCTATTGCCCTAATGGGCTATTTATTTTTGTACATTCTCTAGTAATACATTCAGTATTGTGTGTTGTGCTCCAAGCTTCTTCTTCTTCCTTGTGCTGTTCGCGTGCTTCCGCAGACATCTAACTCCAACAGCTAGCTCTCCCCTCTTCCTTTTTTTGGTGGAAAATAAACGAGCACTCATGTTTCTATAGCCAAAAATGACACTGCCAACTCCATATGTGGGATAAAGCATGGCATGTGAGTTGAATTTGTGGGATGTCAAGGGGGAAAGAAGATAATCATTCCCTTTTTTAGGTATTAAATGTTTTGAGCTTTCTCTACGAAACTCCTTTTTGGGAGATGAAAGAGGAGGGGTTTTAGGCACGAGTTGGTGGGATAAATTCTATATATATGGATTATGGGATATAAAAATGCGTGAGGACTCAAACAAAATCCCAAATGGGTGAGGACAGGAGGATTTTGATAGTCTCAAAGACACCCTTTCCACCATTTTTCACAATTTTGAGTTGTCAAATTTGATGAAAACCCATTTTGGGAGAGGAAAAAAAGAGACCTTTTGAGCATTTATTTGGAGGCTTATGATACGTACATCAAGCATGCAATATACGCTTCCATGATGAGTTAAGAAAAATTAAGTAAATCTATAGTAGATGGTGATTCAAGGTTCTCCAAAGACTTCTTCGCATCATTTTCACTCAGCTCTCTCTCTCTCTCTCTCTCTCTCTCACTCAGAGATCCTCTCTACATATGCCGATGGTTTTTTGGCCATGTCTTCCTCATCCAATGTTCCTTTTGGACGTACAATGGCTGGTATCAAAGAGCAAGAAGAGTACTCACATTTATTGAAAAATATTTGCGTGTCACGAAGAATTGAATTTTCAGTCCACGTCCCATAGGCAGTTGGTTGAGCTTTGGTCTCTTGAGGCGGAGGTCCAGGGTTCAAGTCCCGGGCTGGACATGTTATGGCTTAGGCCAATTAAAACCAGTTGTAACCATGCTTCCTTCAATTGTAACCATGTCTCCTTGTCTAACCCCTGCTTTGTGAGATATGGGGGGTCCTACGGGTACTATGCCCATTCACTTGTACAGTTGCAATTTCAAAGTTAAAGTCTGGGGGAGTAGGCTTCGGCTCAACCTCCATTAAAAAAAAAAAGAATTGAATTTTCTACAGCACTCTAAAAATTCTACAAGCATCACCACCTATGCTTATGGGACACATAACTTTGCCATTTTGTATCTGATTGATATTAATTTCACTTCCTACGAATTTCTCTATTGGAGAAGCATGTTGTTGAGGTGTTTTCAACTTTGGCAAGTCTTTGGAAAACAGGAAAACGAAGCCTTTGACGATTTCATGGCTTCTTGGTGACTCCTCATTGCTCTATTTTTTATGTATGTGTGACACTTACTTGCTTCCTTTCATGTCTATTATCATTAGGCTAAGTGATTTTGGTATACTCTCATGGTTATAGATTGTTTTGTGCTCGCTTTTTGTATCTTTTCACAAATCGAAACTATATTCTTGTTAACTTCAAAATGAGCCATGATACACTTCATTCAGACAAGTAACAAGGGAAATTCGGCCACTTTTCCCATCAGTTGTCTCTCTTGATCACCTATGAGAGCTCAATTTGGAGTTGGAGATGGTGATGAACATGACCTTTTTGATCAGGGGTTGATCTTTTTCTCTTGATTGTGGGACATATCAAAACCACACCATTTATTAGGGGGCTAATCTTTTCTCCTTGATGGGGGGACTGCTTGTTAATTACTTTTCACACAACTCGGGCCTCATGCCTAGATGGTCAGGAAAGTCAAGAGTTCATACAAGAAGCTTTACAAGACATCCATCCATCTCATATGCTTATGCCGCCGACTCCAATTAATACAAGGTCTATTATTTGTTTATTTTGATAAATTGAAGGTGTATGAGCATGCCATGTACAACACATCAACACTTTTTGGCATCATTACTAGGAGAGCAACTTTTGTTCCTAGGTAACTTACGTGATGGATTGTGAATTATGCAGGTAGGATAGTCTATTCTTATAATTATTTGCTTGTTAAATCGAGCTTTTTCCCCATGAAAAAATGCTCCATTTTTGCCATTGAGCTTACCTATAGGATATGATGAGGGTTTAAAAGTCGATATTTTTTCATGAGAGCAGGTTTTTATATTTTTTTACCTTGAGTAGAGTGAAATATTCAAATTATTTCTTTTCTTTTCCATCATCATTTGTAAAGTTCTTATAAACTTGGGTATAGACAAAGATTCCAAGAAGTTTGTCAAAGAACACATGGATGGATATGTATTGCAAAGTTTCAATTTTTTTTTTTTTTAAGGATGATATGTATGAGGAGTGCTTGAATGCTTTTGAGTGTCTCTTTCTTGGAAAACAACCCTTATCACTTGAAATTTGGAAGTGGAAAGAGTTTGGGGTAGACAACCTTGGGAGAATTCAAAGCTTGATAATGGGTGGTTGATATTTGACTTGGGAGCTTTTTTCCCTTCCTTTTCCCTCATCACCCTTCTTATTAAGTTGTCAACCATCCTTTTGTCATCTCGCATAGATGACGAATGCATAGAGCTCTGTCTTTGAAAATCCACCCAACCGTCGAGCCCCACACCCAAAACTCCTCGTAAAACTCACATTAGAATTTACTTCTCCCAACTCTACCTCTTGAATGTGGTAAGTGTTCCTCTTGGTACCAAGTGGTAGCCATGCTATAAAGCACTAAAGGTGTGTTCCCACCCAATGTTAGATATACCACATAATGTGACATTTTCTTCGTCTTGATGAGATTTTCATCCTTGAAAATATAGATGAAATGTCTGTAATGGTAGAAGAAAGTGCTTGGATTCCCCTAAACCCCATGTAATGTATGTACATGATCATCTTAATGTGTTACTTCCTTGTATCCTTCCTTTTAAGAAGCCTCATATGAGATCATAGCGCTCACTATCACTTCCATAACCTCTAACATCACTAAAGTGACATAATTCCATGTGAAGTTTCCTTTGCAAAGTAATAAATTGAAAGATAAGTGATGAATGCCAAGTTAACTTAAACTTGACGATATTGTAATGGAGATAATAAACCATGAAATTCTTTGAAATATAAAACAAAGCCCATAAAAAGCGACTCCAAACCCTTGTAAGACTAAGTGATAGAATTGCTCTCATTCCACTCTAGGTCTTTCCAGCCTTGAGTGTAGTTAGAAGTAATACTTTTAAACTAAACTGCCTTGTGACCTATGCAAATCTATCATCTAGTTCACATATAAGAATTCCTTAGCTGCCAAATTAAATATCTAATTTCAACTAACCAATAAGTCCATGGTTTGGTCATCCATAACCTTTGGAATAAGTTGTATTGGAAGAGCGTCAATGCTGCTAGTGCAAACTTTGTTATTTTTTCTTCCCTCTAGTTTGCCGTATGAATGAAAAAAGCATTCTTTCCTGAGATTCATATAATCATTACTATACTCCCAATCTCACTAATGTCAATAGACCATCATTGGAAGTAATCATGACCACTTCTCTCTAGACTCTTTAATCAAGACTCAATCTAACCACGGACTATCTGTTCTCCCAATTTTCTTCGATATAAGAGTAACAGTAAATCTAGAGAATTTAAAAAGTATATAAACTCTCTTCATATATTCTAAGGAAGAAGGCTCTAGCAATGGAAACTATTCCACTTTTACCTTTCTCTTAAAATATACATACTAAATTTATTTGGCTCAACTCTCCATAAATATGAGGATATAAGATCTCAAATTGTTTCACTTCCTAATAAATGGAAATTCAAACTCCATATTAAGGAAAACCACTATGAAAATAGACTAAAAAAATATGTAAATAAAGCCATAACTCTACTCCTAAAGTGTAAACTAAGAGAGATCCTTAAATATCTCTCTCGGGTCTAGTAGAAATCATACTCTATGGATGATGAGCCCTTTTCTTCTTAGTCATAGAAGAATAGTTCTCAAAGGGAAATAATCACCACCATCCCATGCGAGGGGTTCTCATCTCTATGCCATGGAGGCACAATTGCAATAAACACATCATATACTTAGTTCCCATCACTAAGATGGAACTCTCATATAACCTATCTTGTGGATTAACTAAACAATCTTGGTTAGATGATACTAAGATTCACCTAGTACCAAGTCAAGCTAGTTCTTAAGTACCAATGGAGGTACTTACTTGATTCCCTTATTGTATGGCATCCTGTCTAACCTCTTTCATTGGAATCCATCACTCTTAATATATCTAAGGTCAATACAAATACCTAGGTGATTCATGTGAGCATATATCAATGCTCCTTGTGATACCCATACATGATGCCAACCTTTCTAAGTGTTATCCATCTAGACTATTCCATCTAGAATAGGTAGGCATGTTGTCAAGTGAGTATTTTTCCTTCCCATTACTAAAGATACGACTCCATATGGGCATTCTATCAACACCCCATAGTCTTTGATACTATGAGACTCTCTTTGAAAGTCTCTTACCTTCACTAACTAGCTAGAGAGTGAGTACGAAATGTGTAAATACAAATTCCATTGCTATATGCGAGACGTACAATGTTCATAGAAAATATACAAATGCTACAGAAAATGACTAAAAAACATGAAAAGTTTTATGAAGATCTTGCCACATTGTGTAACAATTATGATTATGGATATGGTCGTGTTCTCCCAAGTGTTGGTTATGGTCATGATCTTGCAAGTGATGTTCATGGTTATGGTACTAATTATTTATTGATACATTCATGTTTATGGTTAACATTTTCCACATATTGCATATATTTGTGGCGACAATTATCATGTATTATGGCTTCGCAATGATGTTTTTTAGCACTTGTTCTCAAACAAGTCATGTTCGAGTCATAATTATGGTCATTTTGCATGTGATGTTTATGGTTATGATTATGATGTTATAAAAGAAGGTTATAGACATGGATATTATTTTATAGTTTTTGATGAATTATGGCTATGACTATGATGCTATAAAAAGATGGTTATAGACATGGATATTATTTTATAGGTTTTGATGAATTATGGCTATGATTATCATTTTACAAGTTTTGGACATATTTATGCGTATATGTCATCTTAAACTAATGCGTCTTTTGCAATGTAGCCAAATCTATAGGATTTTCTGCAAAGACAAAAGGAACTTGAATTGTGCAAAGTTGTTGTATTGTAATCTAATGTATTCTACACATGAATGTATAGAAGATAATGTGGAGTGTGTTTTTTTTCCCCTTTTCTTATACAATTGTAATGATATCTATGTTGATGCCTATAACAATGACTATTGTGATTTCTTTTGTTCATGCTTTCATGCATATAAACGGGTATTTGAACATACCAACATGTATATGTGCATCTCAACGAAGAAGGTAGTGAACATATTGAAAGTGCAATTCTACAATGAAGAGCATAGTACCGATGGGACCTTCGGAATTCCACACAAGCAGGGATAGAACACCTAGAACCTACTAGGAATGAGTAGATCTCGAATGCTCACTAAGGGTAGGAACTAGGAAAGAACAAGACTAAGATCAAGTGAGGAGATTGGTTTGAGTTGATGAAATGTTGCTACAACGAGCACGACGCTTGCCACTATCGATAATGTCCATCGAGAATGCTCCAAGGCCATGAGAGACATCCCCAAAGGGCATCATTTTTCATCTCATCACAAAGTTGAGGATTTGTACCACCAATGTAGCTATTGTGGATTGAACTCCTGCCCCCCAAAGGGAGGCGAGAGCCACAACCATCTCACTTACATTGCTGAACACCTTTGTGCTTCTTTTAGTGTGCTTCTTCTCCAAACCACCCATCATCCATGTCACGAAGACATTTCCTTCACATTGACATATTCTCAATGTTCTAAATGGCATATTCTCATATAAAGGAGCGTCCATTTTCTCTAGGGAAACCCTTTTCCGGGGAGGCCTGAAACTTGGGTGCAGAAACCCTATAGCTGCTGTTTCATTTGAGTCTGTTACTCTGTCTTCCTGATCTGCCGATTGCCAGAGCTTCAGACGACGGTCGCCATGGCGATGGTGAGTGCTCCGGCTTTCATTGAGATACTACTATTCATATGTGTCCCCTTCATGTCAATTGCTGGTGCTCTTACGCTTAAGTACCATGGCGGAGAAAGGAGCTGCTCTGTAGCCATGGTTGCTCATATGTATAAGTGCTGTGGCGAGAGAGTGAACGGTTATGTAACTAAGGATCTTCTGCTACTCTATTTGCTAGTCACTGAATGCATGTCTATTCCAGACCATTCTATCGTAGCTAATCTGGTCTGGTGATGTAACCTGATCTCGGAAGCTGCGTGTGACCATACTCAATTTGAGCCGTGGGGACGTTTCTGGCACACGTTCGTGCTTTTAATCCCTGCATCCTCTCCTGCTTTATGCTTGAGACTTTGAAGAACGATTTGTGCTAACTCGTTCTTTGTATTCACTACATTTATAATCTATGAAACATAGATTCGCCAACAGTTTCTTTTATGTATTAGACAAGTTATCCGAAGTTGCCGATATGAACCTGATTTTCCGTGTACTAGATTTATCGTGATAAACTTTACCATCTTATTTTCTCGGCAACCGACGCTAGTATTGCTTAAAGGATATCTCGACATTTTATGATACAGCGGATTATGCTACATCTTATGTTACTTTGACATGTAATCTGTTCCTTTGCTGATTTTCCTTTTAAACAAATGAAGTGGACTTGTATGTTCTGTGGTTTGGGTTCTAATTCATGTTTTCATATGAAGCTCATAAGTTTGGAGCTTTCACAATGTCGTATTTTTGGGTTTTTTGTGCTATCAAACGTCTGAGATACTCGCATGAGAAGAGAGTAGTCTTATTTGAACTAGATATTTTGGAATAAATATCCGTCTTTTTTTATGCATCTAGACATCTAGGCCATTGATTATTAGCGTTATTACTTTTCTTGAAGGCGATATTGTGTAACTTGAATTGCTATTAGCAATTGTAGCCTGAAAGAAATTATTTCTTGAATTCGCAGATATTGCACTCAACAGGATTCAACAAAAATGCTTTCAAGGGCCTGATTGCAGCCGAATATGTTGGCGTCAAGGTGGAATTACCCAAAGAGTTCCAGTTTGGAGTATCCAACAAAACTCCAGAATACTTGAAATTGAATCCCTTTGGGAAGGTAAGGTCCTCTTGGCGGGTGATCAGTTGCTCTAGGACATGAGACATCAACTTTCTATTCTATTTCAGGTTCCTGTGCTGGAAACTCCTGAAGGGCCTCTGTTTGAGAGTAACGCCATTGCCAGATACAGTAAGCTTTATGTCAGGTGTTTTCTTCTTAAGACTTGTAGATCTCTGGAGTATATTCAGTTAACGTGTAATTCTCTGTTTTGTGATGGTCAGTTGCAAGACTTAATCCTGAAAGTGGCCTCTTTGGTTGCTCTTCTTATGAGGAGGTATACTTGTTTTGTTTCTTAGTTGTTAATTCTGGGTGATCTCATGTTTAGTCTGAGGCTTCTTATCAATATAAAATATACTGTGTATAGGCCCTTGTTGAGCAATGGATTGATGTTGCCACCACTGAAGTTGATGCAAATCTGAGCCGATGGGTTTATCCATTATTGGGTTTCTCCCTTCCCTACTCAGCCGAGGTAAGCATCTTCATGGATAAGCAATAGACATATGGTTATCGTATGGATTTCTTTTACATTTTTTGCTTCTGCATGGGCAGGTATCAGAATTCTGTCAAGCATCTGTAAAGAGGACTTTTTCCGTACTGAATGAATATCTTGCTTCCAAAACCTACCTTGTTGGGCATACAGTGACGTTAGCAGACATTATTATGGCTTGCAATATGCTTACTGGTATAAAAGTTGTATTCACTAAAGAGTTTCTTGCGGAGTACCCTCACTTGGAAAGATATTTCTGGACCATTGCTAATCAACCATATGTTAAGAAATTTTTTGGAGAGCTTAGCTTGCCAGAGAAGGCTCCAAGTCCACCCACTAAGCAGGCAAATGTTGGTAAGGAGGAAAAGAAGGCCAAGGCGGCTAAACCTAAGGAAGCTCCAAAACCTGTAGTTGCAGCGAAGCCCAAGGATGAAGCCCCAGCACCAAAAGAAGTTCCAGAAGTTGATGAGGAAGAGGAGAAGCCAAAAGCAAAACCAAAGAATCCTTTGGATCTTTTACCACCGAGTCCCATGATTATGGATGAATGGAAACGACTCTACTCAAATACCAAAGCAAAGGAGTTCAGAGAGGTTGCTATTGAAGGTAATGAGAATTCTCTAGGCAACTAGTGAGCTTTTCCTCTATGCAAAAAGTAGCTAACATTTCCTCCTTTTTAACAGGATTCTGGAAGATGTACGACCCTGAAGGCTATTCACTTTGGTTTTGTGATTATAAATATAATGAGGAGAACACTGTGACCTTTGTGACTATGAATAAGGTCAGTGGCTTTTTACAGCGAATGGACTTAATCAGAAAGCATGGATTTGCCAAAATGTGTATCTTTGGTGAATCTGCTCCATACAAGATAAAAGGGGTTTGGCTTTTTAGGGGGAAAGAGATCCCTCAAATGGTCCTGGATGAGTGTTATGATGTGGAACTATATGAATGGAGTAAGGTTGATATAACGGATGAGGCCCAAAAGGAGAGAGTAAATGCTTATTTTGAAGAGCCTGATGAGTTTGATGGCGAGAAGCTTTTGGAAGCCAAGTGTTTCAAATGAGCATTTAGAAGTTTCAGGTGTCCCAATTTTTGCATCCTTGAGTATTGAACAAGCTTGTCTCTAATTCCATGAATGTCATGGCCTTTTTGTAGCCTACAGTGGAGCTAAATTGTTTATCAAATCTTTACATTGAATGTATACAATTTATCTGTTATGAAGTGAGAATTATTTTGACATTGTGGTCAGTTTGTTGCTAAACAATCATCTGCACGGATTGCCAAGGTCAAGCTCAATGGATAAGTCATTGTGAGAATGCATATTTTGGGTTATTATTGTGGCATTTGTGTCTATATACCTTCCAACTTCCAAGATCAGCAACTTTTCTCTGATTACTGTCATCAATGCATATTTCGATCAATTTCATTGCAGTGAATTCTTGCTATCGATGTGGTTTTAAGTTTATAGCAGTGCACTGCCTGTCCATTATGAGAGCAATAGCCATTCCTGTTTATGAAGTCTGAAATTAATAAATGTATCGTCCTTCTTAGGTCTGGTATCAAGGAACTCTTCTTCTGATTCAGGTAGTCATTTCATCTTAGACTCCCAAGTAGATCTTATTGGTAAATAAGACTCTGCTTAAGTCCTTTCTGTTTGGTTATAGCGGATCAAGTGCCATCTATATTGGTAAATAAGACTCTGATTAAATCTTTTCTGTTCTGTTATAACGGATCAAATACTGTATGTTTGTTTAGAGAGGTTAGACAATGCTGGTAGTTTCTAATGAAAAGCCAAAATGGTATGAGGCTGTGCGTTACAACTTTGGAGAGGCTTTTTGGGTTTCTATGGTGATGTTTTATTGGCTTTGTTTGCTTTGTTCAGTGGTCAGAGCACTAGCCTCTCCTGTTTATGAAGTTTGGAATTAATCAACGTACTTTCCTTGTTAGGTCTGGTAACAAGGAACTGTTACTCTGGTTCAGGTATCTGCTCATTTCATCTGGATTCCCAAGTGATCTTATTGGTAGGTAAGTTTCTGATTAAATACTCTGTTCTGTTAAAACGGAAGTAAATACCGTCTGTTTTGCTTAGAGAGGGTAGGCGATGCCGGTAGTTTCTAATGAAAAGCCAAAACGGTATGAGGCTGTGCTTTACAGCTTGGAGAGGCTTTTTGGGTTTCTAAGTTGAGTTTTTGTTGGCTTTGTTTTCTTTGTTCAATGGCCATCTCCCCTAATAGTTATAATTGTCCGTATGATGATGGATTGTTGCCTGCTGACTTCTCGTCATGCATGTAATTTAACATCCCCTTAATTTTCTCTCATAACTTTTTTCTCTTCAATAGGTATTTCACGAAAGCAACTTCTTTTTGGTCTAAGATTATGACCAAGAACTCCAGTATCCATGGTTATGACCAAGAAATCCAGTATCCATGGTCATGATCATGCTATGTGCGTCAAGGTATATGCGTATGTGCATCATGGTATATGCGTCAAGGTATGATCTTCTTCACTTGTCACATTTTAGGTTGTCATCAAGCAAGTCCACTCGAA
>CM035414.1:135634462-135779462 GCA_020310875.1 Ceratopteris richardii
GCAACCCTTGGTCAGTTTTGCCTGTCTGTTCGACTGGCATTACGTTTTAATGGCCCTGTATGATATTTGTCTTGACATCCTCTAGGCCTGATGCATTTGGTTTTCTTGTTAAATTGGGTTGCCACGCACACCATTAGTAGACATATGAGGATGTAGCTCTTAAGCCTTGATCTGAACCTTCTGTTGCTCAAGAGGTTGAAGCACCCTCATGGCTATGGAACCGCCTGATATCTTTTTGCACTTCTTCATGGATACTTGTTGGCCCTGGTTCCTCTTTCCAGCTGCGTGCTTTCCTTGGTGTGTGTGCCCCTGCGGGGCTCTGTGCAGAGATGGGTGTTGCGCCCCTGCGGGGCTTCTTGCAGAAAGTGGTTCTTTTGATCTTTATTGAGCAGTTTTGGACTTTGATTTCCTTCTCCTTTTCTATTTCCTTCTCCTTTTCTTTTTGCTTGATTGTCCCTCTACACGAAAGCGGTTCTTTTGATCTTTATTGAGCAGTTTTGGACTTCGATTTCCTTCTCCTTTTCTTTTTGCTTGATTGTCCCTCTACACGTCCCTCCTCCTGAACTCTGTCGTCCCCGACAGGCTTTTTGTGGCGACGTGTATATGTCTGGATGGCCGTTTGCTCTCGTTGATTCAGTAGATTAGCGTGACAAATCATAAATTCTTTCCACTGCTAGGACTTGACTCCGTCTTCTGGGGCTTGTCGATGATCCGCGAAGAAACTCGTTTCATAAGCCACCATACGTGCGTTCAGGTTTGAAGTCATTTTGACAAAAATTTCGGAATCGATTTCAAAGAAGCCGGTGAAAAATGCTTCCTCGAAAGTTTGCATATATGTCGACGGCAAAAACATGAGGCGACAATAATATGCCATAAGAGTTAAGCGGCTGGGTATAGTAGATAGATAAAAAATGAGAGCTTCGGATCCTTGCGTAATGCCGATGAAATTCAAAAAGGTATATTTTGCGTGTTGGAACACCTTGATTACTGTAAGGAGCATGCTGAATATCTTATTTGTCATTTTGACAGCTAAATTAGGAACTGTAGCATATCTGGCAATCCAAAATTCCATAGTTTTTACCATATATTACTCCGTCGGTAGGTAATTATGTGGCGGACTAGGTAACAATGGGTAGTTTAGCCACTGATTATTTGTACTTCCCTGGCGCTGACCTTCCCAAAATTGCATCCAGGCTCTTCTACGTGGTAGTGGACAAAAAGATGGGTTTACCTGAAGCTCATAAGGTGATGCCTCCCACTGTACCCGCAGTGTTGGATTTTTTTTCCAAAAGCTTTCTTCTCCATATGGGATCCGCCTTCTCAAACTCTTCTTGGGTATATTTAAATGTATCATGCCTGAAGTGGAGATTGTGGTCCGGATCTTTATTTGTCATAGACTTTATATAATATCGCGTTTGTTCCTTAAGTAGTCCGTATGGTACATTGAAGGGCCTCAAAACGTGCTCTAATTGTTTATTTTCTATTTGAGCTTCCTTCATGATCTTGATTATTTGATCTTCAAAGTCGGCAGTGAGCTGGGACACCAGTAGTGCCCTTTCTGGTCGGCTCAGTTCTGCAATTTCCCGAGTGTTATGTTCAATGTGAACCTCCTGTTCCTCCCTTATCGGTGAATGATATGAGGGGGGAGAGAGAGGACGTACCTCAGTCTCCACAGTAGCCTCTACAGATTTTGGAACTACTGGTGTCCCCTCGACTTCCCAGCATGCTAATTGTTCCTGAAGTTGTTTGATCATGTTTTTCTTTTGCTTGATCTCTTCTTGCACCTGTAAAATAGTTTCTTTATTCTTTTGAATTTCTTCAGCAACTATCGCGAGTTGATCTGTATCTTCTTTGCAATGCACAAGGTATCGATTTTCCGCTTTCTTCCATTTAGCTCGCAGAGCTGCGGTGTCTTCCATGTATTTCCTTTCCCATTCGGCAATGGTAGCTTTCTCCTTTGTGAGTTGATCTTCATACATAGCTATCTTGTCCTCCAATTCTTGGATATGCTTTTCTGGTTTGGCTTGCATTTCGACGGGCTGATCACTTAGAAGAGCTGTCATGAGCTCTTTATTTTGTTGCCTTAAGTTCTCCGCCTCTTCCATGTACACTTTGAGCTGAGATTCCAAGATCTTGCTTCGGGCGTTTGTCCGTAACTTCTCAGTCTCATTGGCTTCTAATTTCCTTGTGAAGTCCTGAAGTTGTTCTTTCAATCTTGCATTCTCCGTTTCTAGAATGTTGTATTTGGTTTTGATTTCTTGAAGTTCAGTGTCTTTCTTCAAAACTTGTTCTTTTATTGTCTTTAACTCTGTGGAAAGGTTCTTACCAAGTTTTTGAAGTTCCTTCTTGTCTTGCATTGCCTGGTCATAATCTTCATCAGCTTCAAGCATCAATAGTTGTGTGTCCAGTGCGGTTCGAATCATGTCTTGCACCACAGGCTTGAGCTGAGCAATATCGACATTCAACCACGTCTTTGGTATGCTCAGGGTTTCTCCGGTTTGCACATCTTTTCTTTGTTCTACATGAATAGTTTCGTTGTGTGGTTGCCGAATTTGTAATTGTATGTTTTGTACATTGGTTTGTCCATCCAGATTACGAGTTTTGGTGGCACTCCCTTGGAATGTGATATCCATTGGGGAGGGTTCTGCCACGACTCTGATAGGTGTGAAAGGTTCTTCTTCTATTTTGTTTTCCTGAGTCTCCTTGACTTGGATGTTTGAAGTTTCATTAAATGTTATAGTATGCTTTCCTTCCTGTTCTGCCTTCTCACTTGTGATACTTTGATCAACACGGGTGGCTTGATCATCCGTCTTAATGCCTTCTGGTTCCTCGTTGTAGTCAACTTCATTCAGTTCCGCCCATTGTCCATCATCTTTCGATTCACTTTGAATGTCGACATCTAATAACGAAGTATTCAGCTCTTCCTGGGCCTCCGATGATGAACTAGAATTCTCCAATCCTATTTCTCGATACCTATGGACTTTGGTGAGTTTTCTTTTTGTGTCCAATTCCTGTTGTGACTGCTGATAGTGATGACCTTGCACCGGTAAATTGATTTGCCCTTCTGTATATTGATGGGTCTCTTCCAGGGCTTTAGTCAAGTCTTCCTCTGTGATTTGTCCTTGTCCTTCAATAGTTGTTTTGGGGAGCACATGGATTCTTTTTGTCATTGGGGCTTCCTCTTCCACTTGCTTGACTTCTCGGAGTCTTTTTGTGCCTCTCATTTTGGGTTGAGAGCTGGTTTCTGCCACTTCCACAATCTTACTTCCTTTTTTCTTTTTAGGGACGGTGGCGACTTTGACGTACTGCGCAAGAGCAGTTGAAGATGGCATTTCCTATAAATGTCCTCTCATGCCCAAAGCATGGTAGATCAAGATGGTCAAGGCTACACTGCCATTGAGAAACTTTTTATTCTTCCATTGTTTCTTTGCTTCGAACATTCTTTCTTGAATGTATGGAGTCAAATTAATTTGGTTTCCAATCTGCTTGATGGCATGGGAGAGTAATTGTACAATAATCTTTTGTGGTGCCGTGTATCGGTGCATGTTCGGAAAGCAGAAATGCTGGTGGATTAGTCTGACCCCCTCTTCTATGTCAACTCGATTAATATCTGTAAATGTTCTGGTCTTTGCACCTCGGCTTTCTTCTTTTACCACTGTAGTCCCATCCTTTTCCCAGTCAAAGGCTTCCTTAATCAAGTCATGTGTGAAGTGAATGACCACCCATTCACCTCCTTTATCCATCACTCGAGCCTCTGGCACCAAGGGATCATGCAGCGCTGGCTGTAAAGTATTCATGACCTGTGTGCATCTTTGGAAGTCGGGCTTATATATGGGCAATTCAAAATACTTATAAATGCCCGCTTTCTTCATAATGTCTTCAATGGAAGGGAGTGTATGTAGTACTCGGAAATCATGGGACATGATTGGAAATTGATGATCAGTATCCATAATTTTAATCGTTGCGAGGAATAGGTACTCCCCAGCTGGTTGATCTTCACGGAACCAGTGTCCTTTTGCCTTTGTGATACTTTGGGGTGGAAACTCCATCACTTCCTCTTGTACGGTTGCTTCAGAATCTTCAGAAGCCATCTGCACTTGTAAGGAAAAGTGCGTTAGCTTCAAAGGAAGGTATGCAACCGTGCAGTGCATTGTA
This sequence comes from Ceratopteris richardii, assembly GCA_020310875.1. Taxonomy (NCBI): domain Eukaryota; kingdom Viridiplantae; phylum Streptophyta; class Polypodiopsida; order Polypodiales; family Pteridaceae; genus Ceratopteris; species Ceratopteris richardii. The sequence continues at coordinate 135,638,618 of CM035414.1, forward strand.
GTGATTATTGTCGTCCATCACTCCGTCTCCCCATCATTCCATGAGTGAGATTTCTTACCGCATGTTTTTATAACTTATCCTGAAAGAAGACAAGCGTTAGTGTAGCCGAAGCATTTATTTATGTTCGTGGTATGTTCATTCCTAAGAGAGTTGAAGCTAAGAGCTAATCTCTCGTGGAGAATGTGCACCACTAATTTTATCAGGTGCATCATGTGCCGAATGCGTGGCCTTGTAATGTGGCCCTATTATGCATACTTTAGGTGCATTTGATACTTCATGAGTGCAATTGAGATCTTTGTCATCTCGCTGGTTAGCTCCTCGTAGCCCCTTTGGTTTCCAAATCCATTTCGTAGGCGCTTGAATAGTACATTTTGTTCCGTTGATTTCTCCGTCTGTTGGTGTTGTCTTTGTTTCCTCTTGCCTTCTAATTGTATATACTTTTGCTTCTTTGCTTCGAGGACGAGTCTGTTTTGGCTTCATTATTCTTCTTTTTTGATGTATTACATCCTCTTGAGTTTTTCTCGCTTGCTTGGCTGCCTGTGTGACTCTTTTGGGAATCCATATCTGATGTCGTCCTGTTTGAGCTTCGATTAAAGGCTTGGGGATCCATACTTGCAATAGTCCTTTAGGCATGGACTTTGGTGACACTGGCTTGGTGATTTCTGCTTCCTTCTTAAGAGTGGGTGCTGACTTCTCCTGGTTCTGCATCTGATCCTTGCGTACCCACTTGTATTTGTGTTGTCCTTGATACGAGTATCTGCTTGTTGTTTTCCAATATGGCGATCTTTTGGCTCGTTGAGGAGGTCCATGAGAGTAAGTTTCCTTAGTGGCTGGCTTTTCCTCGACTGAATGTGATGATTTCGGCTCTACTGCAGGCATCGTTGGACTTGAAGTTTCTGCTGCTTCTAGATTGGTTTCTGATATGTGAGTATTCGGATCACCCTCTAATGTTGTTTCCTGACAGCTCTCAGAAATTGTGACCATTTTTGGTTGGATTAAAGACTTCACTTCTAATAAACTGAAAATCTCCTTATGCCCTATGTTTGCCGAAATATAGCCTTGAGCTAGATGGATGCACACCTCATTCTCAATGATCCAGTCTTGTCCTAGAATTAAGTCTTCTATTAAATCCTCATCTTTGCACACTAAGACTCTCTGGTCCATGGTTGAATTGCCTAGGTGGAGGGATACATTTGTTGTTCCAATACATTCTAGGGTTTGACCTCCAATTCCGATCAATCGGGCTTTTGTGGAATTCACATCCAATTGCAGATCTTTTACGACCCTATTTCGTATGCAACTAAGTCCTGCTCCTGAGTCTATCAAGGCGTCTATCAACTTGTACTCTGTCTTGCCAATCCCTAGGTTTAGGTAAGGTTGCATCTTGCACACACCCGTTGTATCAAGATTATTGACTTGGCAATCAGCCATAGGGATAGGCTCTTCTCCTTGGCGATATCGTTCATCTCGTTGCCTGATCCATTCTTTCCGTTTCCTAATGCGCTCCATTGCTTCTTGCCAAGCTTCCTCTCTAATTCGCTCCTCCTCCTTCTTCTTATTTTGGGCTCCTACTAGACGTGCTAGCACTTGATTAGTCAAGGGCTCAGTGAATCGTCTCACTCTACATCCGCTGATGTAGTTGGGAAGAATGTCTCCGTCTAGGGTGGCTAGATTAACTGCACCACCAATTGAGATTCGATCTATGATCAAAGGTCCATATCCACGTTTTTGTAACTTCTTGGCATGTTGTTTTAAGGTGTATACTAAGAATAAGTCTCTCTCTTTAAGTCCCTTGTCTTTTATATGTGCATCATAATATGCTTTTTGTCTCCTTTTAGCTGCATAGATTCCTGCTACTGCTTGTAACCTAGTTTCATGTAGCTTTTCAATTTGGTCCAGTTGTTGGGATAATTCATGTCCGTTCCACTCATACTGTTGGGCCACTTTCAATGTCGGCACTAAAAAATCAATTGGCAAAATTGCATTCTGCCCATACACCAAGTTGAATGGGGTAGTTCCAATAGCCGTTTTATATGCAACCCGGAAGGCCCAAATTGCGTGATGCAATTGTTTGTCCCAATCAGACCTTCCATTATTGACAATCTTTGTCAATACTGTACACATTACCTTATTGGAACTTTCAGCTTGTCCATTGGCTTGGGGATGGTATGGGGCTGATTTTTTATGAATCACTAAAAACTCATTCATTAGCGACTCGATTACTTCATTGAGAAAGTGCGTTCCCCGATCACTCACAATCTCGATTAGTAATCCAAAACAGGTGAAAATATGCTCAAAGAGAAACTTGGCGGTAGTTTGAGCATCATTCTTTCTAGTGGCTTTTGCTTCTACCCATTTGGTCAAGTAATCAGTGGCCACTATGATGTACTCCGCATGTGATCCTTTGGCCGGTGGATTGATAGGTCCTATGAAGTCAATACCCCATTTTGAGAATGCTCTTGCACAGACCATGGGTCTTAAAGGCATGTCGTCTCTCCGAATTGGGTATTTCGCTCTCTGGCATGTCTCACAGCTTCGTACATACGTTTCAGCATCCATATGTAGGGTTGGCCACCACAAACCTGCAAAGAGAATCATTTTGACAGTTCTCTCAGCTGAGAAATGACCTCCCGCAGCACCCGCATGTGCCATCTCTAATATGGGTAAATATTCTCCTTCGTGCACACATTGAATGCCTTCTTGCATTCTTCTGTCCAAGTGAATTGAGTCAAGAGACCATACAAGGGTTTTGCTATTATGGCATACATGTGAATAAACCTACGGTAATATCCACAATGTCCCATAAAGGCTTGCACTTCCTTTGCATTCTTAGGTCTTGGTAGGTCTAAGATGACTCTAATTTTGTCCTCATCTGTAGATATTCCATTTCTTGAGACTATGTGTCCTAGGATTTTCCCTTGTCTCACCATGAAGACACATTTTTCAGGGTTTAAACAGACTCTATATTGTCTACATTTATTGAATATCTTCCTCAACTCGGGGATGTGATCGCATCTTTGATTGGAGTACGTGCAAAGGTCATCTACGTATACTTCCATGCTTTTTTTCAAAAATTCCTTGAAAACATGACACATCAATTGTTGGAAAGTAGCAGGTGCATTAGTGAGTCCAAAAGGCATCACTCGGAAAGCATAAACTCCCCATTCGGTTGCGAATGCGGTCTTATGTTGATCCTCAGTTGCAATAGCTACTTGATTGTATCCCGAGAATCCATCCAAGAAGCTATAGACCTCCTTTCCGGCTACCCTCTCCAATAGATGGTCCGTGATGGGTAAGGGGTAGCTATCACGTATGGTGGCTGCATTCACCTTTTTCAAGTTGATGGACACTCTCAATTTTCCATTTTTCTTAGGCACCACTACTAATGGCAATACCCATTCGGTATGTTCTATCTCATATATGAATCCTGCCGCTAGTAGTTTGTCTATTTCTTCCTTAATTTTTGCTGCATAAACCTCATTATACGTATAAGGGCGTTGTTTGGATGGTTTTGCGTCTTCCGTCATTGGTATTCGATGGGAACAAATAGTGGGTTCTACGCCTTTGAGATCCTTGTAAGTCCATGCGAATACGTCTCGGTACTCTCGGATAAGGTGTATGAGTTCCTCTTCCTCCTCTTCGGATACATCTTTTCCAATATATGTGCATCGCTCTTCTCCGTCTTCTACTGTTACAACAATTTTTTTTGTTTGTTCTTTGTTGTCGTACGCTTCTCCTTCTCGTGCCTCTCGTCTAGGAATTTGAATGGCTATTTTTCTCTCTTCTACTTCGTATTTTTTAAAATGTTTAGGAACTTCAAAAAGATCTGGGTCCGGCTCTACTTTACTCATGTCTTCCCTCTGCTTGTGTATTGCCGGAGTAGCTTCAATTGCTAAGATTTTTGTTGGTTCCTGTTCCTCCTTGTTCTGAATAGTGTTTAGGTAGCTTTCTTCGGAGTCAAATTCTGGTTCCATTTCTATGCTTTCATATTCCTCTTTCCATTCTTTGTCCAAGATTTCTCCTTCTTCTACTTCTTGAAGAACAACCATATAGAGATTTACATCATAGCCTTCCTCATCTATGCATTCGTTCATCGTCAAAACTTCTTCATTTACGCACACATCTAAGGTGGCTAAAATTTCCATCCATCCATGCGGCTCGAAGATCTCATCAGGAAAGATTTGAGGCATGTATTCTGGGTCTTCTACTGATCGATAGTTAGGATGTCCTATCGGCCACAGTTGTTTTTTACTCTCCTCTCTCTTGGCTTCTTTACACATCCATAACTGGGCATCTTCATGTATCCAAGATTGCTCACTTGATCCAGCGCTGTCAATGGACATGTCATCTTCTTCCCTGTGTACTGGATTCCAATGTAGTGGAGGGACATCTCGATAGGCAAACATGTGCAAATTTATCTTGGTGGTGTTTCCTTGATGTTGCAGGTATAACGAATCTCTTCCCCAATCTTGTACTACCCGCATTTGTCTCATGAAGGGTCGTCCTAATATCATATCATAGTTGTTCACTTTCTCGAACTTACAAATGGCTAGTGTGTGTTCAAATTCTACTCCATAGGTGGTTAATTTGATTCGTTCCAATATTCCTAAGGGTCTTTCCACATGACCGTCTGCCAATTGGAGCTTCATATGTGTGGGATTGTAAGGCAGGTTTTCCCCATTTTTCCCAAATCTCCTTGGTGGCGATTCCTACCCCAGATCCCGTATCTAGGATAGCCTTGGTCATGTCCCCATTGTGGGTGACCGGTAGACATGTATTACCTTCGTCTCCTTCACTAAATTCCCCCACTTTATCAACTGGAATTTGTATCGTTGATTTGCTTTCCTTTTCGTTTCCTTTTGTTTCTCCTTTCTCTGGTTGTGGTTCTAATTGGTTTGCTAACTGCCTCCATAATTGTGGTTTAAGTTGAAGTGACTCTTCCACTGTCAATTTGCATTGTACTTTTGTTTTCTTTAGTTCTGTTAGATTGTGTGAACTCTCTTCTAAGTTTCCTTTTCCCTTCCCATGTACTGTGGGTGCTCGTATTATTATAGAGTCCCTTTCGTATTCTCCCATGTAATTAGGCAATGTTGAGATGCTCAGGGTTTCCTCTCTGCCTCTATCGAGTCTTGATACCTCCTCATATACTTCCTCCATGTTGGGATGGGGTTGACAATCTTCCACATCTATTTCATCAAAAGGAGGCGGATTGACTCCATTCTTCTTGCATTGCTCTTCTCGGATTCTATTCCATAAGTCTTTGGGCCAATCTACTTCTAGGTCTGGTATCATTGACGCCGGTTCATCTTGTGCTTTTATTTGTTCACCTTGGTCATCTTCCTTTCTAGGTTCCTTATCCTTGAATTTGATGCATTCTTCATATAGACCATGTGCAATCCTTGTCTCTGGTAAAATTGGGATAGTCTTTTCTAGGGTTGCTTGTGCTACCTCTATAAGTTTCTTGCATATCGCCAATCTTTCTTTTTCTAATTCCCCTTGAGGGTAGAGTTTTTCATGTTGCTCCATATTTGGGCCCATTTTAATTCTAGCCTGGTAAGCTTTCAACCACATGTTTAAGTCGTCTGGCTTTGGGTCAGCTAGAATTGATCCCGGCTTCTCTACCTCTTGAGTACGTGGTGGCTCAGGGATCTCCTTCTAAGTTTTTTGTTCTTTATGCTCATTCAAGTCTTTGGTTTGTTTCTTACTGTCTTGACTCTTATTTCTTGCCCACTTATCTTTGAGTTTTTCTCGTCTTTCCTTCCATTTTTGTACTTTTGTGTTCTGGGAATTTTCACGTGGATCCTCAGAATCCTCGATTACCTGAATTTTAGGGTTTACAATTTTATTGCTCTCTCGTTTCTCTTCTGGCTGTTTTCTCTTTATTGCTTTGTTTGGGCTCTGGTAATGGCCTTTAGTGGCACAACGTACTCCTTATCACTTCCAGATCCTTCTATGACCTCAATCACATTGATTGGTGCAATATCTTGGGTTTTTGTCGGATTCTTAGGGCAGTCTCTGAAAAGATGTTCCTTTCCGCAATCACTACAATATCCTTCCCAAATCCTTGGTGGTGGAGGGTTGTAAGGTCGAGGGCATTCTCTAATGAAATGGTCTCCTCCACATCTATAGCATGGTCCTCTCTGCATAGGTGGTCTAATGGGTGGTCTCATGGTTGGTTGTGCTTTAGGAGCCGTATACATTAAGGTGGCCGTCTCTGCTCCATAAGTCTGATCATAGCTTTCATATCCATAATAAGCCGCATCATATGCAGATTCATATTCTAATATGTTGGCTTCGTATGGGTGGTAATCTCCTGGTGGCAGTTCATCTCTGGGGTTAGTTGATTCTATATTGGTCATTGTCGATGCTTAGCTCTCTCTAAGTTCTCTTCCGGTTGAGCATACTTCACCGGTACTACTTGCTGAGGTTGCGACAGTTGGGGTCCTAGCACTGGTTGTGGTGGTGGATATGGCGCCTGTTCATAGGGCCTTGATGCTCTTGCTTGAGTTGGATATGGGTTGTATCTCGGTATCTCTCTGCCCGGCTCCCTAGGTGGATATCCATATGGTCGATACTGCTGTGGTTGGAAAGGGTGTGCTTGCCTATTGAAAGGACAGTTCTCCGTAGCGTGGTTGGTGTATTTTTGTTCTATGTGGCAGTACAAAGAAGTCCCTTGTTGTTGCTGCCTGTTGTATGGATACATAGGTTGTGCACCAGCCCCTCCTCGTACACACGTGTGAGGGGTGATCTCCTCCACATAAGTTACATCTCTGTAGCATAGGCACTCTTTGAGCTAGGTGTTGGTAAGCTCTTTGCCCCTGAGCTCCTAGTTTCTTTGCTAATAGCTCCGCTAATTCTTCCATGTTACTGGAGTTGGATGTAATGGTGCTCCTTGAATCTTCTGATTTGGTGAGGTTGGGTGTACTTTTGAGATCCTCGCCTAGGTTATCCTCCAAATCAATGCACTCTTGAAGGCACTCACTCAAAGTTTGTAACCTCTTCACGTACACTAGCGTTCTTAAAGTTCCGTTTGTAAGTCCATCCAAAAACAATGAAATCATTTTTTGTTGCGTGGGTCTCTCAGAAATTGGGCATCTATCCACATATTGATTGAATCTTCTGGCCACCGTCTTCACAGTTTCATTAGGGTTTTGTTTAAAGTTGTGGATTAATGATGCATAATTGTGTTTAATCCCTCTCTTTGTGAATTCCCCAATAAATTCTTGAAAGAATTGTTCCATGTTTCCAAATTGATTTGGATCTAAGGGTTGGAACCAAGTTAGAGCCGTCCCTATGAGGGTGAGTCCAAAAGACTCATACTGCACAAAGAAGTCATCAACTTGCTCTGCCCTTAGAACTTGTTTAAATTCTGCAATGTGATCATAGGGTTCCCCCAATCCATCGTAGTGATTTCTTACACACTTTGCCACTTGGATAGGTCTCAGTCTTCTCATTGGTTCAGGCGGTCTGGGCATCACAGGGAAGACTGGGGCAGCCGGTCTTATTGGAGGTATCCCAAGCTGTCCTCCTACCGGTGGTCGTGGTCTTACTGGTGGTCTGTACTGATTACCTACCCCTGCATGGGTCTTATCGTGCATTTGCACTCCTGGAGTCGCAAATTGTACATGAGAACGGTTGGGCACACTTCGCTGGCTGGTCTGTCTTGATGTGGTATGTTCCGTCTCTTGTTGATTTCCAAAAGGATTTTGTGAAGTGGTAGCTTGAGCTCTTTGAGGAAATACAGGTACACCCATGGTCCACTTTTTAGTATACATATAAGAAATTACTTTTTATAAAACAGTTCTTTTTCAATCTCACTCCAAAACTAAAGTACCACATCATCAAACTCGCAAATTTCCTTACCCCCAAAAATGATTTTTTCAAAATTTTATCATTTTCACTCATTGAGAATGGAAAAAATCACCTTGAACCATACACATACCAAAAGACACATTTTTCTCTACTTAAGCAAGCTTTGTAAGAAATTGTAGATATTATCTTGATTCTCTTCTCTCTCTTAGAATCTAACTTCTAGCAACCATGGTGTACCCAAAAAATTTGCACCAATGATAAGCTCTAATAGTAACGGAACTCTCACAATGAATTTTATCTAGTTAAAGATGAGAACATTCATATCCAGGTTGGTGGTTCATTATATACATGTGATTCAAGATGTATGATTTGTTTTACATTCCATAATCCCTCTACATTTCTTCAAGACTAAATATTAATTAATATCATCAATTGAAGCTCTTTCATGTGGAGTAAGATCACACAAACATCATATTCTTCCAATCAGGTATGCATTTTTCTTGTTTCTTGTATTTTAAAAAGAATGGAACAAATAATATCCTTGCATAGGTAACCCATCTAAGAAATAAGTGCCTTATCAACATTGAAGACACAATTAAATTTTTCAACATGTCATTTTACTTAGCTCTTCTTATTTTTCAAAAGATTGACACCAATATTACCCTGTACAAATAGGTAAATGTTTGTACAAAGAGATTATCTAAAAAGCATCATTTGGTTATTTACATTGACACGTTTTTATTACCCTATCCATGTTCAAGGTACACAATAACACCTTGTGCAGCCTCATAATAGAAGATGAAGTGGGTCTACGTACAACAGAGATCACCATACACAATCTCACGGTGGTTCAATATGACAAAGTAAAGTTGATTAAAAATAACAAAGTAGATTAGATCCTCATCCACAAAACCCGGCTTCAAATCATGATTAAGATCAAATCCCATGGAGATGACCACTCCAATAAGGATTGAACGGACATGCATAGAGGAGAACAATAAATCCACTGCTTACTAGTGATGAACCATTTTGACTCTGCACCTCTAAAAAGAACATGCCTCATTAAACATGAAGTATCTATTTCAACTCATCCACCAAACCCTTCTTTAGAGCATGATGAAGATCAAACCTGACAGAGGTAACCACTCCAATAAAGATTGAAGGGACATGTAGAACGAACAACAATAGATATAATCCTTACTGGTAGTGAACCATTTTGACTCAAAACACCTCTAAAACAAACGTGTCCCATGAAACATGAAGTAGCCATTCCAACTCATCCAACAAGGAGAGCTTCAAGGAACCACCATGGAACATAAACATAATCCAGCATCATGTCAAGTAGAGGATAGAAAGTCACTACTATAATGTCAAAGCACTCTATCGACATATGTGAAAAGAAAGTAAAGAAAACCTATGCCAAAAATAGTGCAACAAGGTCAACCAAGACCTACGTGTAGATGGAAGAAGAAATGTCAAACACATCATAGAACACATGTAGCACAATAGAAAAATTCTCCTAATGCAAAAGCAACAAAAAAGTGAGGAGACATTGTTTAGCCTTTGAGCTTAGAAGTTAATGTGACTTTTTAAGAAAAGTCACTTATTATGTAGAGATCCATTTCAATGAGATGGGTTCTGTTAGGTTTGTTCTAAATGTTTTGGAATAGACATAATCAACTTGATTCTCAATGGAAACTTTGTGAAACAAAACCTTGTGCCAAATCCTTCCAATTTTTTATGGGCTAATACATGTAGAATCTTCCCTTTCCAAGCCCAATAACACTAAGGCATGCTATAGGGGCTAGTATCCCGTAAAATCTAGAATGACATCTAAGAAACCATAGTTGATTTTGATAATCATGTTGGCATTAGGAACTTTAGAAAAGAGTTCATATACGTGGTAATAACCTTTATAATATATTTTTCTAAGAATCTTAAAGCATTCTTGGGGATCTTTCACAAAAAAACTTGTAGTAGATTAGGAATAAAAAAACTTTATCTCCTCATGATTGGAAATATGAAAATTAGACAAATGAAATCACATTTATAGAGATTTCTAGATTTTACAGTAAGTAGGAACTAAATTTTTTGAGTTATATGTTTTCAATTTCAAACTTCATAAATGATGATTTACTAAGAGAATCAATCATTAAAAAGTCAATGAATGTGAAGTTGAATATACTATGTATAAAAATTCAATTGAATAATTATAGAATCCAAGAAAGTGAAATTAGACATGTTTTGATTACAAAAATAAGATCTTATACAATGTTTATATTTCCAATGACATCAGTGATTCTAAAACTTGTTCTTGCAAATGGAAGAAATCATCACAAGGTTTGTGGTGATCCTTTGTGGTGTAAAAACTTTTTTGCCCAATGCTAGATCCAAAAAGATTTTTGGATCTCCTCTAATGTGTAAAAGTTGTATTAATGGGAGGGAAGACATCATCCATATTTTTTTCTCTTTCTCTTGTTTGAAGAGCACCTTAGTTTGGAAGAGTGTCAAAAGAATCCTCATGCAAAATCAACTCATGAGTTGGAAACAAGCTTTTTTGAGAGAGACTATCGGGTGCTTAACAACCCTCTATAATGTAATAAGAAGAAAATCCCTCTAGAAAATTTGGAAGGAAAGATGCAGTATCAACTTTAGGGTCCTCTGAAGATTGTCCATAGAGAAATCTTTAGACTTCTTGAGTAGAAGAATTAGCAAGTTTATGAGGAATTCACCCTTCAAACACTAGAGTCTGTGTTTTTAGAATAACAAGGTGAAAAGAAAGTGGGTCTTGGATGAAAGGGACAAAAGGATAATGATAATTCTTTATAACTACCTTTAATTCTCTTATTTTGTCTCCTTTGAATTTAAATCTGTTTCAAAGAAAAACAAAAGAAATCATCGCATAGGATAAGATGCGAAAAAAAAAGGTGAGCTTAATTTATATTTCAATTTTTAAACATTCCAATTACATCATCAAATATCCTTACAACCTATGAATAATCCAAAATAGAATATAAATAAGGAAAAAAAAAGTATGGTATATATATAATCAAGCAATGCATGGATTTCTAGCTCAAACAATGCATGAATTTTGAATTTGGGGCCAAAAAGGGAACTTTTGGTTATAGAAGTTGGTGGGAGAGTCATTTAATGATGTTATGATGAGTTTGTAAGCTTTTTAAAAAACTTGAATTTTTGGGCCTAGGCAAGTTACAAGATTCCTTTCTCTCTCTAGAGGTAAAAATTGAGTTGATGGAACCCCTGTCCCCTTTTTCGCCTTCAGCCTAGTATTTTATAGGGTATAAACTATTTCCACCACCCTCTTCTAATTGGTCCATCACTAATCACTCCTTAATCTAAATGGCCCATGCAAGGTTCATTTTTTCCCATAATGAGCTTGTACTTGTGCCTCAATCATTACCATGTCCTATTGAGAGATGTTGATGGCTTTGTCAACAGAATCAAGGCATTATTTTGATCTACTTTTTGTTGAAATAGCACCAAGGCTATCCTTATAACATGCCCTATGCCCATTGAATTTTCTAAATCATGCCACATATGTTGGAGTTTGAGGTCTGTGAAAGCATGCAAAAAACACAAGTAAGAAGAAGAAGTTTGGAGTACAACACACAATACTGAATGTATTACCAAGAGAATGTACAAAGATAAGTAACCCATTAGGGTTATAGGTGTACATACAAGCCGAGAGAAAAAACCTCCTAAAGAGGGAAAAAAGTGCCTCGACTGTCCTAGTGTGTTCATACACATCACTAACAAAATATATCAACAAAAAAATCCACCCTAGAAGTGATACAGTGAACAAGGAGCTAGCACTCATGTGTAAGGAAGTGCCAAGCTATATGGTATCAATCCACAAATGGAAGTAAGCCCAAAACTTTGCAGAAAGCTTCAAACTTCTCCCTAGGGAGAGCCTTTTGTGAAAAGGTTAGCAATGTTCTCTTGTGTGGACATATATTGCAAATTGATCTCTGTAATAGAGAACCTATCCTTGACATAATGATAGTGCACCTCAATGTGCTTAGTGCAAGCATGGAACACAGTGTTCCTCACAAATTCCAATGCACTCTGACTGTCTGTAAAGATGATGGTGGCTGAAGACTGACCAACACCCAAATCAGGCATAAGGCATCTGAGCCACACACACTTAACAATCATTGTGAAAGCTGCCCTATACTCAGCCTCACAACTAGAAGTGGCCATAGTAGGCTACTTTTGCTCAACAAAGATATGCATGAGCTACCAAGCATGAAGCAAAAACCACTCGTGGACACATGAGTGTCATAGCAACCAGCCCGGTCAGAGTCAAAAAAAGCATGTAAATCTAGTGGTAGTGATCCACCCTTGGGATAAAACAATCCAAGTAGTTGGGTACCACTCAAGTGGCAAAAGATACAATTGACCGCCTACCAATGCTTGACACCTGGGCAATGCATAAACCTGCTCATTTGTGAGACAAAAAACCGAATATCTGGCCGAGTTTTGCATAAGTAAATCAAGCATCCAATAGCCTACTGATAGAGAACAACATCAAATGAATCTCCAGCATCATGAGGACTCAACCATAAACCTATTTCCATAGGAGTGTCAATAGGTTTGCAGTCTTCAAGGCCAAAATGCTACAATAATATTTCAATATATTTTGTTTGACAGAAAGCAATTCCACCATCAACTTGCATAAACTAAATGCCCAAATAATGATACAAATGCCCCAAATCTAGCATCTCAAATGAGGCATGAAAATTAGCCTTAAAATCAGCAACATGATTCTCATTAGGACCAATGAGTAGCATGTCATCAACATAGACAATAATGATCAGAAGCACATCATTTGCATGCTTAACATATAAGGTGCTCTCAATTGGACTGCTCTCAAAACCATGTGCAATCAAGTAGGCATATATCTTTTCATACCAAGCATGTGGTGCTTGCTTCAAACCATATAATGCCTTTTTCAAACTAGACACTTTTTTTCATGCCCTTTTTGTACAAGACCACAGGGCTGAAAAACATATGCTTCTTCATGCAAGTCACCATTTAAAAATGCAATTTTAATTTCCTATTGATGTACATTCCAACCAAGCTCCAAGTGCACAAATGCTACGAACAGTAGTCATTTGGCATGTAGGAGCAAAGGTTTCATCAAAATCAACGCCTCTTTCTTGAGCATAACCTTTTGCAACAAGCCTAGCCTTATACATTTCAATTGTTCCATTAGGCTTACACTTCAACTTGTATACCCACTTAATGCCAATGGCTTTCTTGACTGGAGGCAAGTCACATAAAGACCAAGTACCATTTTTCACAATAGCACCATATTTTGATTGCACACCAACCATCCAATTTTCTAAAATTTGTGCTTCATCAAACAAAACATGCTCATTCTCATCACAAAGACTAGAGGTAGCTATAGTATAGCAATATGATGCAAAAGAAGTAGTATGAGAGCATGAACTAGTAAGATATGACAGAGGTGCATCTAATTTGCTATCTCGCAAAGTCTGCACCAGCCATTTAGGCATAATTTTTTCCTCGTCTATATCAGACCTCTTATCAACAAGTGCATCATGTAAATCTTCATTAGAAATGAAATGATCTGCATCATCATGTTGAACCTACAAAGGCTGAGAAATCGCCTCATTTGGACCAACATTAGACTGTCCACCTATAAAAAGAGGTAGCAAAGTGTCATATATATCTTTGGAGCTAACTGATGTCTCCTTAGTACATGAAATTAATGGCTGAATTGCATTTTCCATAAAAACAACAGCATGGCTAAGAAAAATGCTTTTAGTCTATGGATGATATAGACGATAGCCTTTGCTTTCAAAGCTATACCCAACAAAAGTACATTTTACTGCTTTACCATCTAATTTCCTACATTGTTGTTTAGGCACTAATGCATATGCTAGAAAACCAAAGACACATAGATGATCAACTGATGGATTGAAACCATGCCAAGCCTCATATGGAGTGATAGGATACAATGTTTTAGTGGGAGAGCTGTTAAGTACATATGCTGCACACATAAGAGCCTCAAGCTAGAAACTATGTGGTAAAGCCTTATTCTTCACCATACATCTTGCCTTCTCCATGAGTGACATGTTCTTCCTTTCTACAAATCCATTTTTTGAGGCGTATACAACATTGAACATTGATGTTTTATCCTACATTAGCCAGAAATGTGTTAAAATTAGAAGACATATATTCCCCTCCTCGAGTAGAATGGAGGCTGGCCATTTTACATGCTAATATATTTTTGGCCAAAACCAGAAACTATTTGAAGCACATAAACACTTTGGACTTGGATATACCAATGCATGCGTGGAAAAATCATCAACAAAAGTCAGAAGTAAAGGTAGTTCCCAAAAGATGGTGTTTGCATAGGACCACAAATATCACAGTGCACAAGCTACAATTTTTGTGTAGCTCATATTGAACCATCTTTTGGGAAGGAGGAACACTAGATTTTTCCCAGAATACAGCCTTCACAGACATGTTTACCAGGTGCCTCAAGTTTGGGTAGAGAGGACACCATTTCAAATTTTTGTAGGTGTAGCAAACTAGCAAAATTTAGATGACCAAAGCATGCATGCTAAAGCTTTGCATCTGACATAGCCTGAGAATCTCTAACTGCACATGCTGAATTATTCATAGATTTTGCATAATCTATGAGCTTATACAACCCATGACATAAAATTCCAGAAGAAATAATGATGTGGCCATTTGACAGATCATGGATTGTACATCTGTCATCAATAAGTTTCACAACCAAGGTGATCTTGGCTAATGTTGAAATTGATAACATATTTTTCTAGATACTTGGCACAAATAAAGCATCCAACAATGTAAAAGAACTACCATCAATAGTAGTCAAAATAGTTTTACCAACTCCCCTGACAAGATAAGAGGAGTTGTTTGCGCATGTGGTAATATTCCCTATAGGGGCAGGCTCAAGTGAAGTGAAGAAACTACACTGCAAGGTAATATGTTTTCTTGAACCACTATCAAAGTACCAAACATTTGAGTCTACTGCAGATATACACTACTCATGAGAAGATGGGTCATAATTGCAAATAGTAGTAAATGCCCATTCTTTATTCTACACAAGATTTGCAGACTCTAATTTGAGTGTAGAGGCCTTTGCAAAAACCATACAATATCTTTTTTCCTTGCCTCTTTTGCATCCAATTTTGGAGAACTCCTTATGATATGATAATTTTCTTTCAATATTTGCAAAACAATTTCTGTTTTTTTGTTTTCTTCTCCTCTTTATCATCCTTCTTTGATTGTGCAGAATTAGCAAATTTTTGCTTACTATATGATGAGCTCCATTTACCTAAATTGCCCTTCTGACTAGCCAAGAAAGCTTGATCTGCAACACGCATAATAACATATCCTGCCTAGACTGATCTGCCTAGACTAACTTCTCAAATGTTAAGGCATTTGGCTTTCCTTTCATAATGAATCGAAGAGTATAAGCAAAACTCTGATATGAATTTGGAAGACCATTCAGAAGAGTCTGCACAAGTGAACTTTCTGGCAAGACTTTATCAACAAAAATCAAATACTCCTTCAAATCTTTAATCTTTGTTAGAAAACTAACCATGGTATCTCCTTCATTTATGTCCTCACTCTCCAACTGTTTTCAAAGGTAAGCAACAAGAGCATCATTCCTTGCCTAATATAAAGTGTATCCCAAGAATCCTTTGTTGTTTTGTAGGAGTGAATGTGAGGAACAATGGCACGTTTGACAAACAAGGCTATCAATGCGTGTGCCTGAGCATCTTTGCCATGTTAATGAAGTTTCTCTACAGTAGGTGCAGTAGGAATCACAACACAAATAGGAACCTAAAGAATATCGTCTTCAATGCCATCCACATCACCTTCAATAACTATATTTGCAATTGTAGTAGGATGTTTTCAACATCCTGCACAATATTCCACAATCCTAATTTTGCAACCAATACATGACACATCATATATGCCTATAATGGGTAATTGGTACCATCCAACTTATGCTCAAAAACCAACATACATAATACGTCATTGCTTTCAACCATGGCCTCTGATTTAAATACCTTGATGTAGAAAAATGATTGTATATAAAAAAATTGAATAGAACTACCCTGTTGAGTTCTGCTAAACTTGTAGTAGACTTCAAGAAGCATATAGTGGCGAACCAAAACCTCTATATATATTTGGCACAAAAAGATAAAATTTTCTACAGAGCTGCTATGATAGTGTGTTTGGAGGCCAAAACGAGCTCAAATAATGATTTCGACACACATAGCGAAGCCATTTTAAACTCCTAATTGCCTTGAGTATGCCCACCATTTTTTGTGCAATTCTAAGACTATGATCGGAGGGGTGTCGACGATGCCCTAGATGAAGTGGCAACCTACTTTGATACCAATTGTTCCTAAAAAAGATCAATGGAAGCATGAAAACAAGACAAGGAAGAAGAAGAAGCTTGGAGCTCAACACACAATACTAAATGTATTAATAAGATAATGTACAAAGATAAGTAACCCATTAGGGTTATAGGTGTATATACAAGCCGAGGCAAAAGAAACTCCATAAAGAGGGAAAAATCTGCCTTGACTATCCTACTGTATTCACACACATCACTACTAAAATATATTAACAATAGAGTCATGCTTTTTCTACCTCTGATTGTTCACATTACAATCTGGTCAATTGTAATGAAACAACTTTCAAAATCCAATTTTTCTGAGATTATCTATGTCATGAGTTTGAGTTACACCCTCTTGCTTTCTAAATCATGGATGTTGGCTAACACTTTGCCCTCATAAATGTGTAGTGTGTCAACAAGTGTTCACATCTCAAGAAGTTTAGACAAAAAAGTGGGCGACAAAGAAACTTGCCACATCTAATGGCATCCCAAATCTTAAGCACTTCGTGATCAATATACTACATAAGTTTTTAGTAAATAAATGCATATTGTCGATGCTTTCTACCCATACCATAAAAGAAAATATATTTCTACTTGCCCAAAGACCCTTAGGGTGGTTTTGGAACCAA
This sequence comes from Ceratopteris richardii, assembly GCA_020310875.1. Classification (NCBI taxonomy): domain Eukaryota; kingdom Viridiplantae; phylum Streptophyta; class Polypodiopsida; order Polypodiales; family Pteridaceae; genus Ceratopteris; species Ceratopteris richardii. Next base: position 135,655,493 of record CM035414.1, read on the forward strand.
TCAACAACATCACATTTGGTGCAACCTGTAGTGGATGCTTTACTACAAAGGTTTGGCTCGAGGAGCTCATCATGAGATGCACAATAGCTTGTAAATCACATTTAAAATATCTAGTTATATGATAGGTCATTTGTTAAGCAATCACATGTGAGAGATTTTGACTATTCAAGATTTTCAATGTTAACATTCCAAGTTCAAGCCTCAAGAAAACCTCAACTCTGATCTTCCCTCACCCAGCAACATTGACATTAGTGATGGTACTATCTTGGAACAAGAAATTGCATACAAGAATCCACATAATTCTTGCTTCCACTATGGAGCTCAAGGCCGTAAAATTAAAGAATAACTCTTGAGAAAAGGAGCTAAAAGTTTAAAGAAAAGTGATAATGGGGAGGGAAACACCTAGCCAATGGATTATCTTGATGGCCCTCCCAAAACCCAAATCAAAGTAGAAATAGAAAAACCCATTCTATCTCTAAAAGAGAACTTGTATGGATTCATGAAATTCAGAAGAAAGAAGAAAAGAGGTCCTAGAAAACATCAAAAGGAAGAATAATCTCACACATGACAAACCCCAACTATAGAGAAAGAAGTAATGTTTGACTACTCGAGTGGATTTAGCTTGGCATAGGGCATCTCGGACAATGAAAATTCATTCTAATGAGTACTCCAACAATAAAGAGGACAATTGGGACACTGCTAGCTCCATCATTAGATCTAGTATTCCATATTCATTTTGCAAAAAAATTCAATGATCTAAAAGGGAATGCCCCTGATCTTCCCCCTCCTTGGAAATGCCCCCTCAAAGGAAAACTTCCCCGAAGCCATGGACCAACACAAAAGTAAAAGGGGAAGGGTGAACCAAAAAGAGTAGAGTTAAAACCTCGATTTGAAAAGCTCATCCTAGTCACCATTGATTGCCCTCTCATTCAATGTTTGTGGGATCTCAACCCCCATTTGAGGGGCAGCTATTGGGCAATGGTCAACGGACAACAATAGTAATCCAGATTTCATTTGCCTCCAAGAAGTCAAATTTAATGGGGAGGACTTGTTGAAAAGAATTAAAAATGGGGGAAAATGAGCCCTCATTGGCCAATGAGAAGAGGGTGGTGGCCACAATCTAGTCCCTTAATCACATAGGCTAGGCATATGCTTTCCTTTTTTTTGTGTGATCGAAGAGGAGAAAACCACATAGAATTAGTGGTTTTTGTCATGTGCATGGTCTTGAAAGGCTTAGAAATGTGCTAGAGCCCTTGGATTGGCTTAAGGATCCAAAGGATAATGCTGAGTGGAAAAAATCAAGGCTTTTTCTTCAAGGGCCCTTGAATTGGGATGATTTTCAAAGGATTAGATCTTATTCTTCCTCAAAAAGGCACCATCACTTATGAACCCTTTATTAGGCCTCCCATCGATTGGCATCTATTGAAGATAGAAGATTTTGTGCACCTTTGCATGTGGTCCGTTAGATCAACTCTTCATTGGATGGCTATGGATTATGTCTAGAATGGGAAAGGCACCTTTTTGCATGGAACCATAGGATGAAGAGATGCATTCGACGAGTCCAAATGAATGCACAAACAAAATCAGCCCCGAATTTGATTGAACATTGGATCTCCCAAGATAGAAGGGACCATATTCTTATATAGATCTACAAAAGAAAATCCATGAGGATCTCCAAACTTCAACGCATGCTAGGCCATTAAACTAAAATATCCACGCATGTCTCTCTAGTACGTATTCTCAGAGTGCCAAACCGGAGTGAACTCAACCTATGGTCGACCCTCGAAATAGGAAAGCTACCTATGGATATGTAGAGATGCTCCTGAGTGCCAAACCAGAGTGAAGTCAACCTATGGTCGACTCTCAAAATAGGAAAGCTACCTATGGATATGTACACCTCCTAGAAATGCAAAATACTATATACTAATTGTTGACCAGTTGTACAACAGAGGCAAGTATGATTTCTTGAGAATCAGTGACCAATTGTATAAGATACACTTTAGGATGAATATGCTTCCATGATTAGAGTATTTACCTTTGCTTGAAGTAGCCCACTTAAGTGTGACTAGGGGAAATTTCTCTCCCAATAAAATTGTTAAGATACACATGTTTGATTGTTTATGGTGGCAATAATTAGAATAGACACAAAGACCTATGTAAAACAATTTCATGTATGCTAGAGGGCCAATACCCATTCAAAAGAGATGAGATGTTGTTGGGACCCATGATGGGAGGGAAAACCTTTGAAAAATGGGGAAAAATGAGTATATTATTGTAGCCATAGACTATTTGACAAAGTGGGTAGAAGCCAAAGCAACAACTAAGAATGGTGCACATACAAGACCAAGTTCCTATTTGAATAGGTATTTACATGATTTGGTCTTCCAATTGAGATTTTATTTTTGATAGAAGTGCTCAATAAAAAGGAGGAAGAGACAAGGACATCAGATCAAGACCCAAAACAAGCTAATGATCTTTTTGTCCAACTTGCGGGGGATCCACTTGCTCTTACACTTATTTTTATCTACAACGGTTGGCCTACAAGCAATGAGGAGATAGATTAGTCAAGTAAAATCCGGCATAGAAGAGGCCTAACCATTTTTTTCATAACTTATCTTTAATCAAAAGTGATTTTCATCACTACACAAACATTATAAATACCATTTTTGGTAGATTAGACTCCATTTTATCCAAGCCAAGGAGTCCTCAAGCTTGAGAAGTATCAGAAGCACCTACATATCAATTTTCATAATTTTTAGACTCTTTTTGAGCCCTCAAATAAGCTTTGGAACCTAATTTTTAACTAAGACAGACACTAAGTCTGAACAGGGCCAAAAGCTAGTCAAAAACTTTAAAAATAACTAGAGAGCTCATTTTTGAGGTTAGCATGTTAGAGATTTAAGATTTTGTAAGAGACTTCTTGAGTAATAGAAAGCATTCCATTGTTCCTCTCTTTGTTCTTGTCGTGTGTGCTTGTGTGTGCATGTTAGTGTGCTTCTCACTCACACACTTGTGCCATCACTTGCTCTTGGTTGTCATATGAGTCCTCACATCTCCATGGATTGACATTTATGAGGTGGATCTCCTCATGTTGATACTTGCCATTATGCTAGAGTGACACCAAATTTGGCATCGTTGCAAGGAAGAGAGCTTCGAGGACGAGCATGTGATGGTAAGATGTAGAGTTGTGACATTGGAGTCGTAGGTAATATCCTTACTTTTCTTTATTTTCCATTATTTTTTCTTACTTTCTTCATCATCATCATCACCATCATCATTCTCACCATCTTCTACTTCCATCTCCATCTTCACAGAATTTTTTGTTTTTTAGTCATATTACCTTCCCCACTTCATTTCCCTCATTTCACTTGTGAGAGAGAGTTTGTGTGTATTCTGTTTTTGTGTGCTTTTGAGCATTTCTTGCAAGTTTTGGCTGTATCATCATCTCAAATAGCTTTCACAGGTATGATAGACCTCTGCATAGGTCTCGAGATGACGACCTCTGTCTGTCGTGATAGATAAAGAAAGTCTATATTTCTTGTTTTCATGCATGGCACGATAAACCACAGCACAAGAGCATCCTAAATCACTAGAAACATCACAAAAATTTGTGTTTTTTTTGTCTATCGGGACATAACAAAATCAAGACACATGACAGACAGCTTCTATCATGACATACACTCTTCTATCACGATAGACACGTCCACAATAGAAAATATACACTCGTTTATCATAATAGAATGAACTCATGATAGACAACAGACAACGTCTATCACGACAGACACCTGTCTATCATGATAGACAGGCCCATTGTCACTCTAGAACAATGGAAAGTACCAATGTGAGGAGATCCACCTCATAAATGTCAACTCGTGGAGAGATGAGGACTAGTATGAAGACTATGAGCAAGTGAAGGCACAAGTGCGTGAGTGAGAAGCACACAAACATGCACACACATACACACACACCCGCACACAAGGCAAGAACAAAGAGAGGAACAATGGAGTTCTTTGCATTAGTCAAAAAGTCTCTTACATAAGCTCAAATCATTAATAATCCAACCTCAAAAATGAGCTCTCTAGCTCTTTTTATAGGTTTTTGACTAGCTTTTGGCCCTGTCCAGACCTAGTGTCCGGCCTAGTTAAAAATTAGGTTCTATAGCTTATTTGAGGGCTCAAACGGAATCTAAAAATTACGAAAATTGGTATGTAGCTAATTCTAATACTCCTCAAGCTCGAGGACTCCTTGGCTTACAAAATGGAGTCTATTCTACCAAAAACAGAATTTACAATGTTTGTGTAGTGATGAAAATCACTTGAGTTGGAAATATTTGATGGAAAAAATGATTAGGCCTTGTTACCGGATAATGCATGACTGCTCCTTTGTGCTGAAATGCTCTTCTATTAGTTTGTATGCCAACACTCCCCCCTCTCTAGCGTCGGTCGCCCCTGACAGACCTCTGTTCTGTAGGGTGGTCAATATAGTATTGGAGAATGTTAGTAACCAGCTCGTGTTCTCCTATCTGTAATCCTCTTGCCAGATCAACTTGCAATGCATCCCAATTTATTGCACCTGGGACATCTGGTTGCAGTGTCGTGTAGTACTTGGAGTACATGGCTTGTTCACATGCAAAGAGATGAAGCAGGTGTGTGGGCTTAGGCGCGAACACCTCCGAGTGATATTCCCAAAAACCTGATCTGAACATGTCTTTGAATGTCTGTTTATAACATGCGGGGAGGTATTTGATGCGTGCATGCCAAGCATAAGCCACAAGAATGTTGGGGGTGGTGCTCATGTCATACACCAAATCGTAGTTTCCATTGGTAAACCCCGGTAGACGTTCCTGTGGTGCTTCTGCATTTCTAAAAGTTTTCAGCACGACTTGCATCATATCCAAGATTTTAAGCATCATTTGGGCCGCAACATATGGTATGGGCCTCACTCGAGGCATCTAATATCGAATTGTTGCCATCATGTAAGCTACTGATGGTGGTCCCTGTGGTGGTGCTATGTACGGATAGTTTAGCCATTCCTTGCATTGTGCATTGTTTTGCACTTTAATGTTGAATGCCTTCCATGATCTGCGTCGTGGAACTGGCCATAGCATGGATTGTAGATTAGATGTAGGGGCACGTGGTTCCATGTGCGCAACATTTCAGGGTATGTCTCTAGAAGTTTTTTCCACCATGTCGGTTGATAGATCTTGCCTTTTTGCACCTCTGGAGGAAGTTCCTCGGGTTGAAATTGGGTAGCAAAGGAAGGAATCTTTCCTGTGACTCTCTATATTTCTGCAAAGTATCCTAGCCTTCTTGTTTGGCGTCCTCCTGGGATGGGTTGCAGGATCATAGTCCTCTTCAAATGTCTGTTCCACAGGGATGGAGACTGTCTCTTCATCTGTGGGAGCCTTGGGTGGGGATGGTGGTCTTTCGTATTGTTGTAGGGGTGCCTGCAATTCTATGACTTGTTTTTGGAGATCTTGTAGGGCCTCCAAGTTAGTGATAAGTGAAGTGGTTGAGGCTGTGGCTTGGGAGGGCCGCCGTCGTGGATCCAGTTCTTTTGATAACTGGTCATGTGCATCGAGTAAAGTGGCATAGTCTTCAAGAATGATTTTGATGCTTTTCGGGGTCACAACTTGAAATTTGGAGGGACTAATGGGTGCCCCGGGTGTGCTTTCGATGGCTTCCTCTAAGTTTTCCTAGTTCTGTAGTTGTAGACATCGATTTTCCTCATGAGTAGCTGCAAGGTGTCGCTTGAGTAGGGTCATATTTCATTGAAGTTTTGAGTTGCGTTCCGGCTGTATTTGTAGAATCTGGCCTTCCACCACTTGGATCGCTTCTTGGTCTACATTCTGTAACTTTACTTCCAATATGCTATGAGCCTCTTGTAAAGTTTGAAATTGTGTTTGGAGACTGGCATTCTCCTCTTCTAGTGTAGCAAGACGATGTTGTAGCACTTCAAAGTGCTCTTGCAGTCGTTGCTTATGTTGTTGGAGCTGATTGTATTCTACCTTTAATTGTGCTACACATGCGAGCAGGGTGTCAAATGCATTACCTATAGATGAAGGTGTATTTTGTACAATGGAAAATGCAAGGGGAGGGGAAAGGGAAATGGGAAGAGTGAATGCTGTGTCTATTGGAGATGTGTGTGTAGGTGAAATTGGTGGAGGAGGGATGGGGGATGGTGGAAGTGTGGGGGGAGGGGGAGGTGCCGTCGGTGGTGAAATATCCATGCTTTAAGCTGTGGGGGTGAAGGTGGTGTCTACCATATATACTGAAATGGTAGGTGGTGTGTGTGTGATAGTGGTGAATAAGTGTTGTGTGGATGGTGGGAATGGGATTGATGAGGAGGGTTGGGTGGTGGCTTGAAACATTCTACAAAGGTAGTCATGGGTGGTGGTGTCACTCTAACACAATGGCAAGTACCAATGTGAGGAGCTTCACCTCATAAATGTCAATCCTCGGAGACGTGAGGACTGGTATGAAGACCAAGAGCAAGTGAAGTGCACAAGTGTGTGAATGAAAGCACACAAGCATGCACACACATACACACACGTGCACAAGGTAAAAGCAAAGAGTGGAACAATGAAGGACTTCGATCACAAATGAACTCTCTTACAAAGCTGAAATCTACAACAAGCTAACCCCTAAAATGAGCGCTCCAGCCCTTTTTATAGTTTTTTGAGTGGTTTTGGCCCTATCCAGACCTAGTGTCTGGCCTAGTTAAAAATTAGGTTCCAAGGCTTATTTGAGGACTCAAACGGAATCTAAAAAATATGAAAATTGGTAGGATGATACTTCTAATACTCCTGAATCTCGAGGACTCCTTGGCTTGAACAAAAGGGAGTTGTAAAAATGGAAAATGGTATTTACAATGGTTTTTAGTGACGAAAGTCACTATATTTATAGGGATTTCTTCTGAAAATTTGATGTGCTTCTTGGAGCTCCCTACATGCTCCTTCTTCTTGTGTGTCCACTTCATTGATGCACTTTGCTGCTTGTGTGTGACCTTGACTATCAACACTCCCCCCTCTCTAAAGTCTGTCGTCCCAGACAGACCCTTGTTGTAGTGGTTGTTCCATGGTGCTTGGAGAGATAGTGCCCATCACGTATCCACAAGAGCAGTCCATCTTCCAAATGTAGCTTGGGCAGTTGTCTGGTTCTTCATTTTGTCACTGCTACCTTTGTATGTACTTTTTCCGTGTAGTCTAGCTTGATGGTGTCTTTGTTAGCTTTCCAAAGATTGTGAGCTACTCAAAAGAGGTTGTCAATGCTGGTTATGAGCAACTCTCATAATGGATTGCTTCCTTGCACTTGTTGTTGTCACCGTGATGTCCTTTGGTTCTTCCAAAGATGGTTTCCCTAGTTTCCATGCCAAGTACTCGTGACCCATAATGGCTGATGGGTAAGTGCATTAGTGCAAGAAGTTGGGTCTTGAGCTAACTGCTCAAGGGTATGCCGACGAAGAGGTTTCCTAATCAATCATGGTTATGGTGTTGTTGAAGCATACAATTCTTACCATGGTGAAAGTTCGGTCGATCTTCAACTCTTCGTGTTGTACTTCCAACATGGTGAGTGACCATCAGCTTGTCTTCCATTGCTGATGGTTGTCCTTGTTGATGGTTCATCGGGGGAATTCTTCAAATGCACAATCCCGTTCTTCCTCTTCTCTTCCTCTTCGTCTTCTTCTTCTCTCTCTTTTTTTTTAACAATGGAGTAAAACAAGAAAAAATGTGTTAGCATCAATAAAATATTTTACATATGTCAGATGTGTCGCATGTGCTTGGGATCCTCAAGTGTGTCTATGCACAGCCATATAAGGTGGCCCTATATTAATGCATACTTTGGAAATGCATGACCTGAATGGTGCAACAGACAAAGTTATGCCAAAGGCACATGGTTGTTGCACGTCGAGGCTTTCAATGTTGTTGGTGGATGTTGATGCAATCTTTGTTGGAGGTAGCCAGTGGATCTTGAAAGGATGTAATCCTTCTTATAGGGATCCATTTTAGGATAGTATTTGGCCCTATAGACATAAGCTCTGTCCTCTGTATCTTTGGGTGGTTTCTGAATTTTGGTATCTAGCGTGGTTGGCTCTTTGGCTCTGTGGAAGCTAGTGGTACTTTTGGCTTCCACACCCATACCCTTTTTTGTTGTCTTTTTATTATCGGCAAGGAGATGAATTTATCTTCTTTTGGTTTCTACCCTTGGTTTTGACTCTTGCTTATTCGTGGTTTCTTTGTGGAGATGTTTCTTGTGAGGGAGATCATATGGTTTTGTGCATGTAAGAGTGCCTTGGGTACCCACATTTGTAACCGCCCTTGTTGAGCATCAACTACTTTCTTTGGCACCCAAATTTGGATGTTGTTATGATCGACCTTCATCGATTGCTTTGGTACCCAAATTTGTCGAAGACCATAGGATTGAGCTGGTCCTCGTTTTTGTGTGCTTCTTTTAGCATGGTTGGCTTGCCTCAATGGGAATGGGTGTGGCAAAGCTGGTGGTTGTTCTCCTTTTTGTACCCAAATCTACTTCATACCCTGAGCTATCTTTCTTCTTGCACTTGGTTTGTCTATTTGATGTAGCCGTGTGCGTGTATTGTTTTACTTGCCTCTTTGGTCGAGTTATGCTTGCATTAGTCTGTAAAGGAGAAGAGAGGTTTGCTGGCCTTTGAGCGTGTGCTTCCATGATTGATTTCTTTTGCTTCGTAGGGCTATTGACACACACAACATTTTCTTTGCGAAGATTAGTTTCGGAAGAACTAAGGGAATGTGTGACCTCTGGATTTGTGAGCATGCAATTGTCTAATTCTAATGTAATGCATTGTTCCTGTACCCAAACTTGAAGAAGTTGACTTCTTAGGTTCAAGTTGACTGCATGGTCGTAAATCCAATCTTGAACCAAGACAAGTGGCTCTATAATGTCCTCATCGTGACATACTAGCATTTTGACTTTCATTGGAACATCTTGAAGGTAGATGGAAAGTTCCACCTCGCCCAAACAAGGGGTTTCCACACCTCCCAAACCTATGAGATAGGCTTCTATAGGCTTTATGTTCAATTGCAAGTCTTGGCAGTAGGAGAGTCTAACTACACTAGTTGCTGCACCTGAGTCAATCAATGCTCTCACAGTCCTTGCATTCTTCCCTTGTCCGATTGCGATACCGCTGGTGGAAATCCTGTTAATGATCATGGGTCCATATCCTCTTTTTTCCAATTTACGGGCATGTTGCTTAAGTGTATTGACCAACACTAGGTCTCCCTCTTTCAATCCTTTATCTTTGATATGTGCATCGAAGTATGCCTTTTGCCTTTTCTTTGCAGCATAGATTCCTACTGCCGCACGTAGCCTTGTCTCACCTAAGCGTTATAGATCAAAGATCCGAGACGACAACTCGTGGCCATTCCACTCATGCTCTTGTGCTACTTTTAAAGTTGGGATTAGGAAGTCCAATGGTAGCACAACATTTTGTCCGAAGACCATCTGAAATGGGGTGGCAGTGAGTACCATTTTATAGGCAACTCGGTAGGCCCAAACAGCATGATAGAGTTGTTTGTTCCAATCAGAGCATTTGTTATTTACTAGTTTTGTTAGTATGGTACATAGGATCTTATTTGTGCTCTCGGCTTGTCCATTAGCTTGTGGATGATAGGGGGCAAGAATTCTTGGAGAAGATTTTCAATGACTTCATTCAAGAAGTGCGTACCTCGATCACTCACTAATTCTATTGGTAGCCCATATCTAGTGAACACGTTCTCAAATAAAAACTTAGCTGTAGTTTGGACATCATTCTTTGTTGTGGCTTTTACTTCCACCCACTTTGTGAGGTAATCTGTGGCTACAATAATGTATTTCGCATGGGAGTTTCTAGATGGGGGGTTAATGGGACCTACAAAGTCGATACCCCACTTCGAGAATGCACGTCCTCCCATCATTGGTCTCAAAGGAATTTCATCTTTCCTTATCGGATATTGTGCACGTTGGCATGTATCACATTTCTTCACATAGGTATGTGCATCCATATGAAGAGTGGGCCACCAAAGTCTTGAGAATAGAATGTTCTTGATTACTCAATCAGGCCCAAAATGTCCGCTTGCAACACTGCTATGGGCAGTTTCCAAGACTTTCAAGTAGTCTGATTCATGAATGCACATTCTTAAGTAACCATCTTTGCCTCTCCGATATAGGTTGTCTCCTACTAAGGCATAGGCTAGAGCCTCTTGTTCCATACTTTGTTTTCTTGCTAGACTTGCCCCACTAGGTAGTGTTCCTGATCTCATAAATTCTACTAATGGAGCACTCCAATCTGGAATTAATGACACGTGATAAAGGGTGGCATGCTCCACTGGGGGTTTTTCCTGGCAGGTGACTCTCCTGAAGTGCTATGAGAAAGATGATCTGCCCTAAGGTGGGTCTTACCTTTCCTAACAACCACTTCAAAGTCATATTCCATTAGTAAGAGGAACCATGTTACTAGACGTCCTGTATTGCAAGGTTTATTGACCAAGTATAGTAAAGCTTGATGATCAGTGAAAAATTTGAACTTGTTGGCCAATAGATAGTGTCTAAACTTCTTCACAGCAGATACCATGCCTAAGCCTTCTCTTTCAGTTGTTGTATAGTTTCGTTTAGCTGCATTCAATTGCCTACTAGCATATGCTATAGGCAAATCTAGATTGCCTTCACCTGTGGGTTGTGACAACACACATCCTATTGCATAATTGGATGCATCCACATGTACATGGAATGGCTTATTCCAATCAGGACTGGTCACTATTGGGGCTGTGCACAAGCATCTCTTCAACTCATGGAAGGACTTCTCGCATTCGTCGTTCCACTCAAATTTTGTCAACAATGCATAAAGAGGCTTAGCTATAATTGCATACATGTGAATAAACCTATGGTAATATCCACAATGGCCCATAAAGGCTTGGCTTTTACTTTGTCCTCATCTATTGATATTCCGTTCTTAGAAACAATATGACCTAAGATTTTACCTTGTCGTACCATGAACACACACTTTTCTGGGTTCAGACACACTCGGTAGTCTCTACACTTGTTGAAGATCTGTCTGAGCTCAGGGAGGTGACATCTTTCTTGGGAATGAGCACATAAATCATCCACATATACTTCTAAGCTCTTTCGCAAGAACTCCAAGACATGAAACATGAGCCTTTGGAATGTTGCAAGTGCATTGGTGAGCCCAAATGGCATCACACGAAATGCAAAGACTCCCGACTCGGTGGCAAATGCCGTTTTGTGTTGATCTTCAGGGACAATGGCTACTTGATTTTAACCTGAAAATCCATCAAGGAAGCTATAAAATTCCTTGCCTGCAACACGCTCCAATAAATGATCAGTGATTGGAAGCAAGTAACTATCTCTTATCGTGGCGACATTAACTTTTTAAAGGTTAATACACACACGTAACTTCCCGTTCTTCTTGGGCACCACTACAACAAGGGACACCCATTCAGTATGCTCAATCTCATAGATGAATCCGACTTCAATCAATCTATCAATTTCCTCTTTTATTTTAGCTGCATAGGTTTCATTATATGTGTAGGGCTTCTGTTTGGTGGGCTTGGCATTTGCTATCATGGGGATCCTATGAGAACAAACCTTCGGATCTACTCCCTTCAAGTCTCTATAGTGCCACACAAACACGTCCCTATATTCCCTTAATAAGGCTACCAACTCTACTTCCTCTTCTTTACTTAGGTCATCTTCTATGTATATATATCTCTCCTCGTTCTCTTCAATGGTGACTACGATTTTTTTCGTCTTTTCTTTGTTATCATATGCCTCTATTGTGGTGGCCTCTCTCTTAGGCATTCATACCAAAATATTTCAGTCCTCAACTTCATATTTTTTGAAATTTTCTGGTACTTCAAACAATGGTTCCTCCTCTTCCTCTTTCACTAATTGTCTTTTCTTTTTCTTTTGACCTCCTTCACTTCCATTCTTTGAATTTATGGTTTTAATGCTTGTGAGAGGTTCTTCTTCTTTTTTTGTAAATACTCCTATGTCTTCTAGATAGTGCTCCTCTGAAATAAAGCAATTATCCATCACAATGGACTCTAGATCATTGTCATTTTCTCTTTCTTCTATGACATCACTAGGGTCGCATTCTTCTAGCAAAGGTTGACACATGAACACTGAAATATCATAACCCTCCTCATCACAATGAGGTGTCCATTGTTCTTCATTGACAACAATGTCCATGGTGGCCAAGATTTCTGCCCAACCATGAGACTCAAATTCCTCATCCGGAAAGATCATTGGCGTATAGGCTGGGTCTCTAATTGGTCTATCTCCTTGAGAAGTTCCTTTTTCTCTTGCCTTTAAGCGTTTTTCCTCTTCCTTTGCGACCTTGCACATCCACAAATGAGTATCTTCATGCATCCAGGATGTATCATATGAACTTTTAGAATGCACAGAGATTGTGACCCCTAAGCGCTGCAAGTACAAGGAATTGGTTCCCCAATCTTGTACAACTTGCAATTGTCATAGGAAGGGTCTTCCTAGGATCATTTCATAGGTATTAGTTTTACCAAAGTCACATATAGCAAAGGTGTGCTCAAACTCTACACCACAAGTGGTTAGAGTTATCCCTTCTAGCAATCCTAGAGGTCTTTCCACATGGCCTTGGTTGTGACCCCTAAGCGCTGCAAGTACAAGGAATTGGTTCCCCAATCTTGTACAACTTGCAGTTGTCATAGGAAGGGTCTTCCTAGGATCATTTCATAGGTATTAGTTTTACCAAAGTCACATATAGCAAAGGTGTGCTCAAACTCTACACCACAAGTGGTTAGAGTTATCCCTTCTAGCAATCCTAGAGGTCTTTCCACATGGCCATCAGCCATCCAAAGCTTCATTCTATTTGGTCTTAATGCGGGTTTACCCCATTGCTTCCATAGGGAAGTGGTCGCAATAGCAACACCAGCACCAGAAACTATGATCACTTTGGTTGTGTAACCTTGATAGGTGATCGGGAGATAAGTATTACCTTCTTCACCTTCGCTCATGTCCCCTATTTTGTCTAGAGGTATCTCTGGAACTTTCTGCTTAGAGTCTGCTGTTGGCATATTGGAATCAAGTTCTGGAACTTGATCCTTCACATGATTCCATAGCTCCGGTTTGGCTTTGAGCAGTTCTTCTACAGTGAGATGACACTAACCTTAGTGTTCTTCATGACATCGGTGTTTCTTGGAACCACTGAGTCTTCATTTCTTACCAATATTGTGGGAGCTCTGATCTGAAGAGATTCAGATTTCCATGGGCCTGTGAACTGTGGCAACTCTTGTAAAGAATTGGATTTAAATCCTGAACTTTCTTCCTCTTGTTGCTCTACTTGATCTCCATAAATAGATGGAATGTCTTGTGGGAATTGATCATGAAGGTCATCAATCTCAAGAATAGGAGGGGGATGATCCTTCTACTTGGCCCATTTCTCTTCTTGTATTTCCCACAAGAACTTTTGAGTGTGTTGTTGAATTGAAAGAGGTTCTCCATCATCTATGGCGTCAGGAACATAGACTTTCTTTGGTGATGAGCTTTCTCTTTCAATAGTTGGTTGAGCCTGTGGAGGTAAAGAAACTTGAGGTTTATTTACCAACTGCTCTAATCTATCTAGTAAGCCTTGGAAGTGCAAACTCGGTGTAATAGCATTCATCTGATTGAATGATTGATTGGCCTCGAACATAGCTTGAGCTAGCTCCACCATTTTTATGCACATTTTTGTCCGTTCAATCTCTAAATCTGCTCTAGGGTAGCTCTTGTCTAGGTTTGCAGGTGTTGGCCCTTCTTGAAGTCGAGCCTGGTATGCCTTGAACATCATGTCCAAGTCTTCTGGGGTTGGATCTGCAAGAACAGACCCTGGTTGTGGTTTATTTACAATGGTTGGTGGGTGGGGATGAGGTGGTGTGGATGGAGGTTTGACATGTGAGGGGCTTTGAGAGGCAATATCTTCTATTTTTGTTTTTGCATCTTTCAGACTTTCTTCTAGTTCAAATAACTTTTTGGTCCACTTACGATTGTCCTTCTCTCTAGTATCCTTCCATGTTCTTGTTTTTCTCTTACTCAACTCTCCTGACTCACTTGGCTCTGATTGCTCGGCTAGTTTAGCTTGTTGCAAGGCTCGTGCCCTAGTAACTCCATGTATAGGAGCCACACTATCGCTACTGGAACTTGAATCCCCCATTAAGCCTACTACATTAACTGGTGTAACCTTTGGTGCACTAGAGAGATGTCCGGGACAATCTCTTAGGAGCTGTTCCTTGCCACACTCAAGACAAACGACTTGTATTGTGATGTTCTGCCCTTGTGTCGGAGATGGTGGTTGGGGTGGTTGTTGTCCTGGTATAGGTTGAGGGTGGCTATATCCTCCATGTTCATATGGTCTAGTTGCTCCTTGTGGTCTTGGGCATGGGTTATACCTAGGAACTTCTCTGTCTTGTTCTCTAGGAGGGTACCCATATGGTCTACACTGGGGTGGTACAAGTGGTCGTGGTTGTCTATTCACTGGATAGTATTCGATGTTGTGGTTGGGGTACTTCTGCTCATTATAAGAGTACATGTTAGGCTCCTGAGTTGATGGTCTATCGTATGGGTAAGATTGTGATAACCCTAATCCTTCTCTGGTGCAGACATGAGATGGATGATCTCCACCGCAAAGTGTGCAATTTTCTAACATTGGCACTCTCAAGGAGGAGTTCTGGTAGTTCTTTTGTCCTTGCATCCCTAATTTCTTGGCCACTAACTCTGCCACTTCCTCCACATAACTTGAACTAGAAGTCTCATTGCTCCTTGTATCCTCTATCTTTGTAGGAACTTGTGTGATTTTGAGATCCTCAGCTAAGTTGTCTTCCAAATCTATGCACTCTTGAAGACACTCACTCAGAGTTTGCAACCATTTTACATATACCAAGATTCTCAATGTTCCATTGGTTAGACCTTCTAAAAATAGGGATATCATTTTTTGCTGAGAAGGTCTCTCTGTCACAGGGCATCGGTCTACATATTGATTAACTCTTCGTGCTGAATTTTTTACTGTTTCATTAGGAGCTTGTTTGAAACTATGTAGTTGTGCTTGATCCCTCGCTTAGTGAATTCCCAAACAGCTTCTTGGAAGAAATGTTCAATATGGCCAAAGCAACTTGGATCCAAGGATTGAAACCACGTTAAGGCTATTCCCGTGAGGGTTAGTCCAAAGGATTCATATTGCACGAAAAAGTCATCCACTTGCTCTGCTCGCAACACCTGTTTGAATTCTGCAATGTGGTCATAGGGCTCTCCTGTGCCACCATAACGATTTGGCATACATTTGGCCAATTGGATTGGTCTCAGTCTTCTGCCTGGCTCTGGGGATCGAATGATGCTGGGAAGAGCGGGTTTTATAGGGTGTATTCTAGCTCCTACCCCTTGGGGTGGTTCTGCCCTAAGGGTGGTTCTATTCATATTTCCCATTCCCTGGCTAGTTTGGTTGTGGGGATTAATTCCTGGCATGATGAATTGCTCATGTGGTCTATCGGGTATACTACCTTGGCTCATTTGTCCTAACATCACATTTTCTATTCTTTGTTGGGTCTCGAATGGGTTTTGTGAGGTAGTTGCATGATCTCGAGCTAACTCTCCTCTTTCATTAATCTGATCAGGGTTTTCAGTTACTACATAGATCTGGCCCATCTTGTCCATGTAGACTCCATCTTCGTACTTGACAACTGGTCTTGGAACTATTTCTAATTTAGTAGTGTTTCTCATTCTTGCTACTGACCTGTATAGACCGTCGAGGTAGATGGGTATTCCTTGCAAGTTAGTGGATACATATTGAAGAGACATCCTATATTCCCCTTCCACTGTAGACATAAAACCTTCCCTAGGTACGGATCTATGCATGCCTTCAAAAGCCAAGAGTCTCTCCCAGTTAAATGACATTTTTGACTCACTTGTCTATGAACTCAGCACGTAGTGTTAACCACTAAGTTGTGAGTCCCTGACTTGGTTGTGTGGTTGTCCTTAGTTTCAAGTGATTAGGTACTTTATCTATCTCTTCCTAAGTATCAACTTGAGCTTCGGTTCATAAGCCTTGTCTACAAGTCCAAAATTGTCCTTAGAATTGCTCAAAATCTTGTGGAACCCCTTGCTTCCAAGTCCAACTTGAGGATCAACTTCAAAATACCCCGAACGGATTTCGTATGAGAAAGTTATGCCAGTTCAGAGTTCTGGGGGTTAAAACAGGGAAACAGGATCTCTCAGGAAGTGCCTCAGGACATGCGATACGATACCAGATTTTCACGATACGATACCACTATGGATGATACCACCTTTAGACGATACGATACCCCCGGGAAAACCAAGATCCCGATACCAAATTCTGCGATACGATACTGCTACCCACACGATACGATACTGGACATGGTCACGATACGATACCTCTGCATTTGAAGATACGATACCAAGTTAGTGGACGATACGATACTTGACCACTACACGATACAATATCAGATTGCTCACGATATGATACCAAAATAATCGACGATACGATACTTGGCCTGTCGACGATACAATACCAGCAATCGCACGATATGATACCAGGGTAAGGGACGATACAATACTTGTCTATAGACGATACCCCAACAATTCACGATACGATACTGGAAATATGGACGATACGATACCACATTTTTGCACGATACGATACCAAGATCTCAGGCGATATGATACCACCGTCATGCGCGATACGATATCGCTTGGTCAATGATACGATACCACAGGGGTGACCGCGATCGCAATGCCAACACTTGACGATACGATACCACAATGGTATCGTGATACCTCAAGTGGGCGTGCACGATACGATACCCCGACAAGTATCGCGATACTCGGGAATTCTGGTATCACGATACCAAAACTCAACCGGACACGATACTTGGAGATTTTTAAGCCCAAATTCAAAAATTTTTGTAGATATGTGTACCTTATGTTCTCCTTGTCACTCCTATCAGCCTGTAGATGCAAAATCACCCTCCAAACTCACGATACGACACTCACGATACTAAACGTAGGTCTTGTCACTCCATGCTACCGCTGCTCAGTTTTGTGATGTTTTATATGGAATTCAAGAAGATTTCTTCAGCGTTTTAGTTCTAAACGTCCTCTGTGCTTCTTGCTCACAGCCAAAGGTGAAAAATGAGGTGAATGTACAGCCGAAAATGGAAAAAACCAGAGAATGTGAAGATGGGAGGAGATGGTGATGATGATGAAGATGAAGAAGAAGAAAAACTCAGAAACTGAACTGAAAATGGTGGTTTTTTTACCTTCCAACGTCGCTACTCTATGTCTTACCGTCACACACTCATCCTCCAAGCTCTCTCCCTGACAACGACGCCAAATTTGGTGTCACTCTAACACAATGGCAAGTACCAACGTGAGGAGATTCACCTCATAAATGTCAATCCGCGGAGACGTGAGGACTGGTATGAAGACCAAGAGCAAGTGAAGTGCACAAGTGCGTGAATGAAAGTACACAAGCATGCACACACATACACACACACACACACAAGGTAAGAGCAAAGAGTGTGACAATGGAAGGACTTCGATCAAAAATGAAATCTCTTACAAAGCTGAAATCTACAACAAGCTAACCCCTAAAATGAGCTCTCCAGCCCTTTTTATAGGTTTTTGAGTGGTTTTGGCCCTGTCCAGACCTAGTGTCCGGCCTAGTTAAAAATTAGGTTCCAAGGCTTATTTGGGGACTCAAACGGAATCTAAAAATTATGAAAATTGGTAGGATGATACTTCTAATACTCCTCAAGCTCAAGGACTCCTCGGCTTGAAAAAAATGGAGTTGTAAAAATGGAAAATGGTATTTACAATGGTTTTTAGTGATAAAAGTCACTATATTTATAGATATTTCTTATGAAAATTTGACATGTGCTTCTTGGATCTCCCTACATGCTCCTTCTTCTTGTGTGTCCACTTCATTGATGCGCTTTGCCGCTTGTGTGTGACCTTGACTATCAACAGGCGGGTTGGGGATTGGTGGTATGGGGGATGGGAAGTGAGAACCTGGAGGCGGAAAGGCCATGAAAGGGGGTGTGGTGGTAGGGAATCCAAAGAATATGGATCTGAGGATGGCCGATGACCGAGGTCGTGGAGGCTGGTTGTCCTATGGTTGTCTCCATGAGAAATTCGTTTGTGATGGTGGTGGCCTGATAGATAGGGTTGTCAAAGGAGGAGAACAAGGTTGTATTGGAGGTGGGAGTACGGAAGATGAAGGTTTGCTCTATGGGTTGGGTAGTCAAGTAGTGGCTTGGTGTACTCTTCAGTGGTGACTATGTGTTCTCGATCAGGAGTTCTTACTTC
Source organism: Ceratopteris richardii (assembly GCA_020310875.1). Lineage (NCBI taxonomy): Eukaryota > Viridiplantae > Streptophyta > Polypodiopsida > Polypodiales > Pteridaceae > Ceratopteris > Ceratopteris richardii. The sequence continues at coordinate 135,673,855 of CM035414.1, forward strand.
CTGGGATGTTGTCTCAATTGGTTCAGATGTAATAATAGGTTCTTCCGTAGTAGTAATGAGAATCTAGATGTTTTTACTGGATCGTGGTCGTGTTTGGAATTTTTGCAGATCATATTGAATGGGAGGTCTCTGTATCGCTGATCGAACTGCTTCCACTACACCATAAGTTTCTGCCATCAATAAGAGACCCTCACTGTATGCAGAGTCGACTCCAGCTTCTTCTCAGAGCTGAGCCATGAGCATTCTACTGTTTTGTTCGTTGAGCAATTGTTGTGCCCAGACTCACTCCATGATCTGATACAACCTTCTTCTTCTAGTGGTTTCTTCTTCTTCTGCTTCTTCTTCATCCCCTTCTTCGGCCTCTAGGTGTTCCATTTGTTGAGATGAAGTTCTCTACTGATCATCATCCTAGCGTACATGGCGGCCTTCTATGGATTTCCTCCGTCTTTGGGAAGAGGTGCTGTTCTTCTGTGTCCGAAAAGAATTCCACATTAGAGAGTTGTGTATTCTGCAAGAATGATTCAAAGTCGAAGGTGCTCATCCCTTCAACATCTCCAGTGGTAGCGAATTCAAATTCTGGTGGGACAGGAGGAGCAGATAGGGTAGCTTGTGATGTGACTTCAGATCCAGACCTGGGTATTCTAATTGTAAAGGGAGGCACAGTGACATCCCCTCGTGGTGAGACTTCGGGAGTTGTAAGATCTTCACGTGCCTAGATGTAGGGAATTGAGCCTCTCATGCATTTGGATTGATGTGAGGCAGTTTTGTGTCTTTTAAACATCTGTAATTGTGACCAGGTTAAAGCGCGTTCAAGGGGTACATCATATGCTAAGCACTTGTAGATGATGCACGTGATTGCACAACAACCATTCACCACTAGCTTCCTGGATGATCTTTTATTTGCTTCATATAACTGCTCCATAATCCATACAGGAAGCTTAATCAGTAGTACACCTGTTTCCACCAAGTAAAAAGCGAACCATATTCGTTTGTGGGGTTGTGTGAATCGATCTTGACCAGGGAATGCAAAATGTTGCATGCACATACGGAGAGGGATGGACACGTTTGGTGTGAGTGCCGCCATATCTTTCAACTTTTGTAGCTTCCGGTTCTTCATGTTAGTGGGAATGAGAGCATCCTTCTCAGAGGGCACATGGGTGCCATGCATGTTTAAAGCAGAGCTCACCAATTCCAACGTAAGTTCAAACTTTTCAACTCGTTGTTGCCCAATAAAGAAGGAAGAACGAATGTTCCTGGTTTGTCCTTTTCCTCATTCGCCTGTAATGTTGAGTCTAAGTAGTAACATCATACGAGATCTGGTTTGGGTAAGGGTGCCTCAAAGTACTCCGCTAGCCCTACACGTTGCCATATGGTTTGAAGGTCTTGTGTGTTCTCGAGGGTCTCGAACTCTTTGGAAAAGAATTGGAATCAGACCCATGACTTGTCATACTCACACTTGGACTCCCAGATATACTTAGCCTCACCTAAGGGCCCTAGCATGCCATTGAACCAATGAGAATTTGCATGGACTCTCTCTGTTATTCTTGTGGGAGGGTCCGGTATAGGTATTTGCTGGAGGTGTTGCAGCTCTACAGGTCGTTCAGTTGGTGGCACATCAATAGGTACACTGTCCATATTAATCCTTGCAATACTTGCTCCTACATGTGAGCTCGGGCCTGTTGCTTCTGCCATGAGACTTCTTGTAGTTGTTGATGCTTATCTACTAGAAGAAGAGAGGCACATTAGCGTTGCATAGGAAACATGATGTTATGGTGTTCCCTCCATAATACTAACATGACATTCCAAGTGGTTAGGGGTTAGTGGGTGAAGTGTTTGTGATGTGTGTGAATGTTGGTTAGTAGGTTAGTGTTCACCCTAGATGCATATTTTTGGATGTGCAATGCGCTCAACATGTATCTACCCTGATGCAGATTGATTTACAAAATTGGGTTAGTGGGTTTGAGATAGGGTTTAATTCTCCAAACTCCTATCGTGGGATTATGGCTTTTGGTAGAGATGTCATGAAAAGGTTTCTGGTTTAGACCGTCTTGGCTTTGTGACTTTTTGGGTACCCATTTCTAGATAGTTTTAGGGGTGACTTCAGGTGTGGAGGTGTTGATTGTAAATGTTTGTGGAGAATTGTATGATGTGAATGGTTGTGAATGACGACTGTGACTTGTGAGCTTATGTGAAGATATTTGAGCATGTAAGTAAGTCTTAGGTACCCAAATTTTTCTAGTATGTGGGTGAGCCTTCATTCATGGACTGTTTTGGGAACCAAATAGAAATGGTTCGTTTAGATTGATGCCTAGGATACTCCTTCATTGTAGTCTTCAATTGTGTAGTTTGTTTGGAGCATCTTTGGGATCCTATCTCCAGAGTAGAGGGTCGTTCACCCTTATGTATCTAGATCTGCTTCAGGCCCTGAGGTACTTTATTTTGCACCAGTCGTTGATCATGCATCCTAATTATTTTCTTCCTCTATGTCATGTATTGTCCTACTTGCCTTCCTGGGGTCCACTTTGGAAAAGAAGGGAACTCCTCATTGACTTTTGCACCTTCGTCAAGAGTGACAATCTTCTGCATTATAGAACTTTGGACAAGAATAGCATCATTATCTTCATGTGTGTTCTTGGACGGACCAGGATTTGGTACCTTTTCTAGTGGCCTGAGTGCTTGATTCTCTAATTCAACCATGATACGATTTTGGCCTACCCAAGCCTGAAGAAGTCCAGTTCTTAGGTTGAGGTTGACTACATGATCATAGATCCAGTCTTGGCCCAATACAAGAGGTTCGGTAAGATCCTCGTCTTCACATACTAACACTTTGACTGCCATTAGAAACTCTTGAATGTAGAGGGGCAGCTCCACCTCACCCATGCAAGGGGTTTCCACACCTCCTAATCCTATGAGATATGCCTCTATAGGATTGACCTTCAATTGCAATTCTTGGTAGTAAGAAAGTGGGACTTCACTAGTAACTGTTGATATATTTAGGTAGTGATGTGTGTGAACACACTAGGACCGTCAAGGCACTTTTTTCCCTCTTTAGGAGGTTTTTTTCCCCCGGCTTGTATATATGCCTATTGCCGTAATGGGCTATTTATCTTTGTACATTCTCTAGTAATACATTCAGTATTGTGTGTTGTGCTCCAAGCTTCTTCTTCTTCCTTGTGCTGTTCGCGTGCTTCTATAGACGTCTAACTCCAACAATTGGTATCAGAGCAGGTCGCCGCTTCATCTAGGGTGCCGTCGACACTCCTCCGGTTGTAGTCTCAAAATCGTACGAATTTTGGTGAGCATACTCAGGGTGTTTCCGAGATCAAAATAGCTTTGTTGTGTGGTGCCGAAATCATGATCTGAGCTCCTTTCGGCCTCCGAACACACTTTCGGAGCGCTTGTACAGGCTATTTCATCTTTTTGTGCCAAAGGTATATACCTGTTTCTGTTCGCCAGTATAAGCGTCTCGAAGTCTGCTACAGGTTTAACAGAACTCGTTTGGGCAGTTCCGTTCAACTTTTTGAGATACAGTCAATTTTCTGCATCAAGGTATTTTAGTCACCGGCCATGGCTGAAAGCAGTGATGTATTCCGTATGTTGGCTGTTGAGGATAAGTTGGATGGTACCAACTACCCATTATGGGCTTATATGATGCGACATGTATTGGTTGCAAAAGGATTGTGGAACATTGTGCAGGGTGTTGAAAGACGTCCTGTTACACCTCTGACTACAGGTACTGCAAATACAGGTGCTGATGAAGACGGTGTCGAAGATGATATTCCGCAGATTCCTGTTCATGCTGCTATTTCTGCTGCACCTACTGTAGAGCAGATTCGCTGGGATGGCAGAGATGCCCAGGCACATGCATTGATAGCTTTGTCTGTCAAACGTGCCATTATTCCTCACATTCGCTCTTGCAGAACAGCTAAGGATGCTTGGGATACACTTACCACATTGTACCAAGCTAGGAATGAGGCTCGTGTTGCTTACCTTCGAAAACAGTTGGAGAGTGAGCACATGAATGAAGGTGATTCTATGGATAGTTTCCTAACGAAGATCAAAGACTTGAAAGAACAATTGATTTTTGCTGATGAGGTTATACCAGATAGCTCACTTGTGCAGACCATTCTGAATGGTCTTCCTAGTTCATATCAGAGTTTTGCTTCTACTCTTCGATTGATGATGAAATGCAATCCAAATGCCTTATCATTTGAGGAGTAGTCTCTGTTCTATTGCAGGAAGACCAGTCCAGGCAAAACAGGTCCATTATGCGAGTTACAGATCAAGCTTTCCTGGCTAGTCAGACGGGCAAAGGAAAATGGAGCTCTTCAACTAGTAAGCAGAAATCTGCTAATTCTGCATATTCGAAGAAGGAAGATAAAGATGAGAAGAAATAAAAAAAAGTAGAAATTGTTTTGTAAGTACTGTAAAGGGAATGATCATATCATAAAGAACTGTCCAAAACTGGCTGCAAAAGAGGCAAAGAAAAAGGAGGCTGGAATGGTTGTTGCAGAAGCCTCTACACCAAGAACAGAGTCTACTAATCTTGTGCAGGAAGAAGAATGGGTGTTTACTACTATTTGCAGTTTTGACCCATCTTCTCATGAGCAGTGCATGTCTGTAGTAGACTCAGATGTTTGGTACTTTGATAGTGGGGCGACCAAACATATTACCTCACAACGCAGTTTCTTCTCTTCACTCGAGCCTGCCCCTATAGGGAATACTGTCACATGCACCAACACTCCTCTTATCCTGTTATGGGAGTTGGTAAGATCATTCTGACTACTGCTGATGGTAGTTCTTTCACCTTGTCAGATGCTCTATTTGTGCCAGGGATCAAGAAGAATCTGTTATCAGTTTCTGCATTAGCCAAGATTGGCTTGGTTGTGAAATTTGTTGATGACAGATGTACAATTCATGATCTCTCAAATGGTGATGTTATTATTGCTTCTGGCATTTTATGTCGTGGGCTGTATAAGCTCATAGACTATGAAAGACCTGTGAATGATTTGGCATGTGCAGTACATGATTCTCAGGCTATGTCAGATGCAAAGCTTTGGCATGCACGCTTTGGTCATCTAAATTTTGCTAGTTTGCTACGCCTGCAGAAATCTGATATGGTGTCTTCTTTGCCCAAGCTTGAAGCACCTGTAAAACATGTATGTGAAGGCTGTATTTTGGGCAAAATGCAGCGTTCCTCCTTTCCAAAAGATGGTTTAGTTTGGGCTACGTAGAAATTGCAGCTTGTACATAGTGATGTCTGTGGTCCTATGCAGACACCCTCTTTTGGAAATTACCTTTACTTCGTGACTTTCATTGATGATTTTTCCAGGCATGCATGGGTATATCCACTCAAAGAAAAGTCCGAAGTGTTCATGTGCTTTAAACAGTTTTTGGTTTCGGCTGAAAATCTGTCAGCATGTAAAATGGGCACCCTCCATTGTGATCAAGGGGGGGAATATATGTCTTCTGATTTTAATGCATTTCTGGCTGAACGTGGGATAAAACACCAGTGTACAGTGCCGTATACACCTCAACAAAATGGAGTTGCTGAATGAAAGAACATGTCACTCATGGAGATGGCGAGGTGCATGGTCAAGAGTCAGGCTTTACCACATAGTTTCTGGCTTGAGGCTGTCATGTGTGCAGCATATGCACTGAACAGGTGTCCCACTAAAGCGCTGCAATCTATCACTCCATATGAGGCTTGGCATGACCGCAAGCCATCTGTTGCTCATCTGCGTGTTTTTGGTTGTTTGGCATATGCACTAGTGCCTGAACAACATCACATAAAATTGGATGATAAGGCAGTAAAATGTATTTTTGTTGGGTACAATTCTAAAAGTAAAGGCTATCGTCTGTATCATCCACATACTAAACGCATTCTGGTTAGCCGTGATGTTGTCTTTGTGGAAGATGCTATTCAACCATTGCTTTCATGTACGAAGGAGACATCTGTTAGCTCCAAAGACATGTATGATACTTTGATGCCTCTTTTTACAGGTGGACAGTCTAGTGCTTGTCCTAATGAGGCAACCTCTCAGCCTTTGCAGGTTTCATATGATGATGCAGATCATTCCATTTCTGATGCAGAGTTACATGATGCACTTGTTGATGAGAGAGCTGATATTGAGAAGGCAAAAACTATGCCAAAATGGCTGGTGCAGACTTTGCGTGACAGCAAATTAGATGCACCTTTGTCATATCGTACTCCTTCAGGCTCTCATAGTGCCTCCTTTGCATCAGATTGCTATGCTATGGCTGCGTCTAGTCTCTGTGATGAGAATGAGCCTGTTTCTTTTGATGAAGCACAGAATTCAGAAAATTAGATGGCTGCTATGCAATCTGAATATGATGCTTTAATGAAGAATGGTACATGGTCTTTATGTGACTTGCCTCCTGGCAAGAAGGGCATTGGCACTAAGTGGATATAGAAGCTGAAGCGTAAACCTGATGGTACAGTTGAGAGGTATAAGGCTAGGCTTGTTGCAAAGGGTTATGCACAGGAAACCATTGATTTTGATGAGACCTTTGCACCTACATGCCGTATGACTACTGTTCAGAGCATTTGTGCACTTGCAGCCCATCATGGTTGGAATGTACATCAGTTGGACATTAAAACAACATTTCTGAATGGTGACTTGCATGAAGAAGTGTATGTTTTTCAGCCCCGTGGCTTTGTGTAGAAAGGGCATGAAAACCAGGTGTGCAGGTTAAAGAGGGCATTATATGGTTTAAAGCAAGCACCATGTGCTTGGTATGAGAAGATACATGCCTATCTGGTTGCACATGGTTCTCAGAACAGTCCAACTGAAAGCACCTTATATGTTAAGCATGCTAATGATGTGCTTCTGATCATTGTTGTCTATGTTGATGACATGCTGCTTACTGGTCCTATTGAGGAGCATATTGGTGATTTTAAGGCTGATTTGCATGCCTCATTTGAGATGTCTGATTTGGGGATTTGCATCACTATTTGGGCATTCAATTTATGCAAGTTGATGGTGGAATGGCTTTGTGTCAAACGAAATATATTGACACATTATTGCAACGTTTTGGCCTTGAAGACTGTAAGCCTATTGCCACTCCTATGGAGACAGGTTTACGATTGAGTCTTCATGATGCTGGAGATGCATTTGATGTTGTTCTCTATCAGCAGGCTGTTGGATGCTTGATTTACTTGTGCATTACTCGGCCAGATATTCAGTTTGTTGTCTCACAGATGAGCAGGTTTATGCATTGCCCAGGAGTCAAGCATCGGCAGGCGGTTAAGTGCATCTTTCGCTACTTGAGTGGTACTCGGCTACTTTTATCCCAAGGGGGGATCACTACCGCCAGATTTGCATGCTTTTTCTGACTCTGATTGGGCTGGTTGCTATGACACTCGTGTGTCCACTAGTGGCTTTTGCTTCATGCTTGGTATCTCATGTATATCTTGGTTGAGCAAGAAGCAGCCTACTGTGGCCACTTCCAATTGTGAGCCTGAGTATAGGGAAGCTTTCACAGCGATAGTTGAGTGTGTGTGGCTCAGACACCTTATGGCTGATTTGGGTGTTGGTCAGACTTCTGCAACCACCATCTTCACTGACAGTCATAGCGCATTGGCAGTTGCGAGGAACCTTGTGTTCCATGCTCGCACTAAGCACATTGAGGTGCATTATCACTATGTCAAGGAGAGGTTCTCTGCTGGGGAGATCAGCTTGGCATATGTGCCCTTGCAGGAGAACATTGCAGACCTTTTCACGAAGGCTCTGCCTAGGGAGAAGTTTGAAGCTTTCCGCAAAGCTTTGGGTTTACTTCCTTTTGTGGAGTGATTTCCACATAGCTTGACACTTCCTTATACATGAGTGCCAACGCCTTGTTCACTGCAGCACTCCCAGGGGGGATTTGTTGATATATTTAGGTAGTGATGTGTGTGAACACACTAGGACCGTCGGGGCACTTTTTTCCCTCTTTAGGAGGTTTTTTTCCCCCGGCTTGTATATATGCCTATTGCCCTAATGGGCTATTTATCTTTGTACATTCTCTAGTAATACATTCAGTATTGTGTGTTGTGCTCCATGCTTCTTCTTCTTCCTTGTGCTGTTCACGTGCTTCTCCAAACGTCTAACTCCAACAGTAGCTGCTCCTGAGTCAATCAAAGCCCTTACAGTCCTTGCACTCTCTCCTCGTCCTACCTCTAGGGTCACAAAAGGTCGTCGATCAAATATCCTATGGGAGCGTTCACCTGATGCTTCGCACATGGCTATGTGATAACTCAGAGCTTCTTGAGTGTTAGACATAGGCTGATCTGTACCTTGTCTTTGCAATTTCATTCGTCGGATGCATTCTAAAGCTTTTGGCTGTGCTTCTTCTCAATTTTTTTTTATTCTTCCTTGCATTTCTTAGCAGTGTTGAGTCGATTTAGCATCTCCTCCGTCAGGGGTTCTTGATATAACTTGACTCTGCATCCACTTATGTAACTTGGTAGAATATTGCCTTCTAGAGTGGCTAGTTGAATTGCTCCACTTGTGGAGATCCTATTGATAATCATTGGTCCATAGCCTCTCTTCTCTAATTTTTGTGGATGTTGCTTCAAAGTGTAGACTAGGACTAGGTCTCCTACTTTCAAGCCCTTATCCTTCACATGTGCATCAAAATATGTTTTTTGCCTTTTCTTGGCTGCATAAATTCCTGCTGCAGGGAGAAGGTCTTCTATGACTTTGTTCAAGAAGTGCGTGCCTCTATCACTTACTAGCTCTATTGGTAACCCATATCTGGTGAACACATTCTCAAATAAGAACTTAGCAGTTGTTCGAGCATCGTTTTTTGTCGTAGCTTTTACCTCAACCCATCTGGTTAGATAATCAGTGGCCACAATAATGTATTCAGCATGGGAACCCTTAGCTGGGGGGTTAATAGGACCGACAAAGTCTATTCCCCACTTAGAGAATGCACGTCCACCCATCATAGGTTTCAATGGCATCTGATCTTTACATATAGGATATTGAGTTCGCTGACAAACATCACACCTCTTCACATACGTATGTGCATCCATGTGAAGCATGGGCCACTAAAGACATGCAAAAAGTATTTCCATGATCACTCTATCTGGTCCAAAGTGTCCTCCTACTACACCTTGGTGAGCAGTTTCCAAGATCTTCAGATATTCACTCTCGTGGACACATAATCTAAGATACCCATCTTTTCCTCGTCTGTATATATTATCTCCAATGAGAGTATAGTCTAAAGCTTCTTGTTCTAAGCTCCTTTGTCTAACCAATGTCATCTCTTGAGGGAATGTTTTTGTTCTCAGGAAGGCTACTAATGGTTCGCTCCAATTTGGCACTAAAGACACTCGATAAAGAGTGGCATGTTCCACTGGTGGTTTAGTATGACAGATTGGGCATTCCTTGCACATCTTATGGACATCTGCTTCCATAGTTGGCCAGTGCACTCTGAGTCTCCTCAGTGTCTGTAAAGTTCTTTGCCTTGAGTAGTGTTGCTCTAATGCACCCACATGTGCTAATTGCAACCACTTGGCATACTCCTCCTCTTCCACACAATAAGATAATATTCCTTGATCTGTATGCTTGTACATACTCCCTGCCATGATATGGTACTTTTGGGCCTTTACTACCTCCTTATCTTGAGTGTTTATTATTGGGTGTTTAGGTCCATATGTCAAGACTGCACTAATGTCTTGGCCCACTGTGGTACAACTTCCAAATTAAACAAGTAAGCATCAGGAAGGTCATCTGATACTCCTTGTGGGGCCTCTCTAGATGTGAGCCTCGAGAGATGATCTACTCTTAAGTGAGTCTTGCCTTTTCTCACCACTACCTCAAAGTCATATTCTAGTAGTAAGAGGAACCATCTTACTAATCTACCTGTATTGCATGGCTTGTTTACCAAGTACAGTAGAGCTTGATGATCAGTATAAAATTTAAACATATTTGCCAGCAAATAGTGTCTAAACCTTTTAATCACATATACCATGCCTAATCCTTCTCTCTCGGTAGTGGTATAATTTCGTTCAATTGCTCTCAATTGTCTATTGGCATATGCTATTGGAAGATCCATGTTACCTTCACCAATTGGTTGTGCAAGTACACACCCAATAGCATAATTAGATGCAGCCACATGGACATGGAATGGCTTGTTCCAATCCGGTGTAGTCAAGATTGGTGCTGAACAGAATCACCATTTAAGCTCATTGAAAGATTTCTCACATTCATCCGTCCACTCAAAATTGGTCAAAAGTCCATATAGAGGCTTTGCAATGATGGCATACATGTTTATAAAATGTTGGTAATAGCCACAATGCCCCATGAACGATTGCACTTCCTTGACATTCTTTGGCCTAGGTAGTTCTGCGATAGCTCTCACTTTCTCTTCGTCAGTGGATATGCCGTTCTTTGACACTATGTGTCCTAGAATCTTGCCTTGCCTGACCATGAAAACACACTTTTCTGGGTTCAGGTAGACTTGATATTCTCTACATTTGTCAAAGATTTGCCTGAGTTTAGGTATATGGGTCTGTCTAATGTTGGAATGAGCACAGAGATCATCAACATAGACTTCCAAAATCTTCCTCAAGAATTCTTTAAATACATGGCACATCAACCTCTGAAAGGTAGCAGGCACATTGGTTAGACCAAATGGAATTACTCAAAGGGCAAATATGCCCCACTCTATGGCAAAAGCCGTCTTATGCTGATCTTCTGGTGCAATGGCTACTTGATTGTAACCAGAGAACCCATCTAGGAAGCTATACACTTCCTTGCCCGCTACCCTTTCTAATAGATGCTCAATGATAGGAAGCGCATAACTATCCCTGATAGTGGCTACGTTAACCTTCTTCAAGTTAATGCATACATGTAATTTGCCATTCTTTTTGGGCACCACTACAATGGGAGATACCCATTCAGTGTGCTCAATTTCATAGAGAAATCCAACTTCAACCAAGCGATCTATCTCTTCTTTGATCTTGTCACCATAGTTGTCATTGTATGTGTATGGCTTCTGTTTAGAGGGTCTGGCTTATCAGGTCATGGGGATCATATGTGAGCATATGTCAGGGTCTACACCTTTCAAGTCCTTGTAACTCAATGCAAACACATCTCTATATTCTCGTAGTAAGGTAATCAACTCTTGCTCCTCATCTTCACTTAGGTCGTGTCCTATGTATGTGCATCGCTCTTCACCTTCCTCTATGGTCAATATGATTTTCTTTGTAGTTTCTTTGTTATCATAGGCCTCTCCTATGACAGCTTCACATTTAAGCATTCTTACCATGACTCTCCTATCTTCTATTTCATATTTCTCGAAATTTTCAGGGACCTCAAACAAAGATTCTTCCTCTTCTGACGTGGTCTCCTTCTTCTTTCTTTTCTTACCTTCATTTTTGGCGGTCACTTTTGTGGTTAACCTCACATCATTTGTAAGTTCTTTATGTCTCTGAGGGTGAGCTTCTACTTCATAGAAATACTCTTCATCTGATGCAAAAGGTGGGTCCATGATAATTGACTCTAGATCAGAGTCACTCGCATCCTCGAAAGCATTAGTGCTAGGTTCACATTCTTCAATAACCGAATCACACATTATTGGCTCTCTGGTGAAGATTGAAATGTCATAGCCCTCATTGTCACAATGGGGTGTCCATTGTTCTTCATTGATGGCTACATCCATGGTTGCTAAAATCTTCGCCCAACCATGAGGTTCAAATTCCTCATCTGGAAATACGACAAGTGTATAGGTTGGGTCTCGTATTGATCTATGTGTTTCCTTCACACCTACCTCTCTTGCTTTTTCTCTCTTCTCTTCTTCTACTGCTACTTTGCAAATCCATATGTGGGTGTCCTCATGCATCCATGAGGATCCTGATCCTATTGAATGCACTGATTCTATATCATCCTTAGCTCTATGGATGGGGATTCCATTGAATAGAGGGTACGTCTCTATGAGAGTAGTCCTTGAGATTGACTTTGGTTGTAACACCTAAGTGTTGCAAATACAAAGAATTGGTTCCCCAATCTTGTACCACTTGCAACTACCTCAAGAAAGGTCTTCCCAGAATCATCTCATAGGCTTGATTTTTTCTAAAGTCACAGATAGCAAATGTGTGTTCAAACTCTACACCACAAGTAATGAGAGTTATCCCTTCTAGTAGCCCCAAGGGTCTTTCTATATGACCATCAGCCATTTGTAACTTCATTCTCGTGGGCTTGAGTGCTGGCTTGCCCCATCGCTTCCATAGGGAAGTGGTAGCAATTGCAACTCCTGCACCCGAGTCCAAAATTGCCTTGGTGGTGTAACCTTGATGGGCAATGGGGAGATAGGTGTTTCCTTCCTCTCCTTCACTCATGTCTCCTATCTTGTCCAATGGTATTTCGAGCACGATTCTATGAGATCCTACCTGGGAGCAAGGTTTTGCTACTTCTGGCACTTGGTTGGCTATGTGTTTCCACAATTCCTGCTTAACCTTTAGTAGCTTCTCTAAAGTAAGATTGCACTGCACTTTAGTGTTTTTCACTACCTCCGTATTCCTAGGTATGACTGAGTCTTCATTCCTTACCATGACCATGGGTGCTCTTATACAAGTAGACTTCGCTTCCCATGGGCCTGTGAAATGGGGTAGTTCCTGTAAGGAATTAGACTCAAAGTCTAATCTCTCACGAGATTGGGTGTCCTCCCGTTCTTCATAAATGGAAGGGATATCTTGTGGGAATTGATCATGCAAGTCGTCCACAAGTTCAATGGGAGGAAGGACTTCACTTTCTTTGGCCCATTTCTCTTCTTGAATTTCTCTTAGAAATTCTGGGGAATATCAATCCATAGATGAAGATGTGTCTAGTTCTGTGGAATTGGGCACATAAGCATCCTTGGGAGGAATGGTCATTCTTTCACTCATCTTGTCCTTACCCTGGGAGGTGGCTTCCTTTCCCGATTTTGCAATTAATCCCTCCAATCTGTCTAACAATCCATCAAAGTGCAATTGAGCCCTACTTAAACTAGAGCAATTGAAGAGGCGGCTGGCTTCAAACATGGTTTGAGCAAATTCTATCATCTTAGCACAAAGCTTGGTTCATTCCACCTCTAGATCAGCTCTAGGGTAACACTTTTCATGATCTGTTACATTTGGCCCTTCCTGGATTCTAGCCTGATATGTTCTAAGCATCATATCTATGCCCTCGGGAGTGGGATCTGCTAAGACTGATCCTACTCGGGGTGGTGGGTGGGTTACATGTGGTGGATTAGAATGTTGTGGGGTGGGAGGTGATGGGGATGGTAGTGGAGATGATGTGTTAGAGTGCGTTTGAGACGTGATTTCTATTATTTTGGCTTTTGTCTCCCTCAAACTTTCCTTGAGTTCGCTCATCTTCTTTGCCCATTGCCTTTTCATACATTCACGACTTTCTCTCCAAGCTCTTGTCCTCTTCTTATTCTGGCTCTCGGTCTCACTAACGTCAGAGTTCCATTCCTGGACTAAGTCTTGGTTTTGTTTAAGTGCAAGAGCTCTCATAATGACTTGCACTGGAGTCGTGGAAGTCACACTATGGGGGTCTACCACTAACCCAATTACATTGATAGGAGCAATTTTTGGCATATTGGTGGGGGTTCTTGGGACACTCTCATAACAAGTGCTCCTTCCCACAATCTGGACAAAAGCCTTGAATTGTCACAGATTGGGGTTGTGTAGGTGTAGGCAAAGGGCAATCACAAATGAGGTGATCTCCTTAACATCGATAGCATGGCCCTCTAGGAAATGGGTGTCTTATCTGCCTAGGTTGAGGCCTAAAGTTAGGATTTGCATGCATGACATTAGCATACTTAGTCTCCCAACTAGGTTCACTCGGTTCTTCATAATATTATGACTCATTATGATCAGGGGACTGCATGTAGTAAGCCTGTGGGCTACCAATATGAGTGGAGTCAAAACTATGATCACTCGGGTCACTTTCTAAAAGCAATGGTGTTATTGGCACTAATGCTCTATTCAGGTTTTCTTCCGCTACTGCATACTTCACCGGAATCACATTGGTAGGAGGAGGGGGTTGTTGCGCTAGAACTGGTTGAGGTCTTTGCTGCCCTTCATACGATGGTTGAAAGGATTGCTAGGGTCTACCATACTGCTGTTGTGGGTACTGATTCTGGTATTTTCCTTGCTATGGGTAAATCTGAGGATAATTTTGTCTAACAACTTGTTTGTTATATGGGTAGTCTTGTGTAGTGTGGTTGGTGTATCTCCTTTCTATGGTGCAATATTGGCTATTAGGGTTCACTTGTGGTTGAGCCATGATAGGGCACACATTGGCCATATGGTCTCCTCCACAGGTGTAGCATTCTTTCCCTAGGGCAAATCTAGGAATCTACTTGCTTGATACTCCTAATTTCTGAGCTACTTTCTCTGCCAAATCCTCAATTGATGTGGATTTTGTGGAAGTGAGGCTAATAGAACTATCAGAATCTTTATAGATTGTTGCTCTAAGGGTTGCCCATAATTTTTCTCATGCTATGGCATCCTTTAGTCCTCATGAGAATACCCTCTTTTTGTAAATTAGGAGATGTCCATGTGAACACTCTCCTAAAACCACTTTTTGATAATTCCCCTAAGTCTAAGGTATTGAAGCTTTTCTTGAAACAACTCCTTTTTGAGCAAACATAAAGAAAGCCCACGTAGAAATCTCATGCGCTCTCTCTCTCTCTCTAGGTAGTTATCTTTTTGAAATTCCCATATCACATGAGATTCTCTTTTTGATTTAGCACATGTGGTCTTTTGACCACATGTTTTATTCACATATGCCTCTCTTCTTCTCTATATAAAGAAGAGCCTCATTTGTAAAAGGAGGTCCCTTGGCCATGGCCTTGGCCTCCATTTTGGTAATGGAAGAAGGTGTCATTTGTTACTCTCTTGCCTCCTTGTGTGCAATGGCGTTGGTCTTGGTGTATGGATTTGCATGTGTGTGTGCATGGTTGGGAGGATGTTCCCCTTTGCTCCTTGTGACGTTGGCCATTGTTGCCATTGGTCCATGAGCGTGGGTGAACCTCTCCTCTCATTCTTTGCCCCAACTTGGAGAAACCTCTCACTTCCATGTGAGGCGGTTAGGGTTTGTTGCTCCCCTTTTCTCAACAATTTGGCGCCGTTGCCGGGGACGTCGGCCTTTAGCCGTTGGTTTTTCCAAGTTTGCGTGTCCATACTTCGTGAGATGCACCTTGGCACTTGGAGGAGGATGAATACGTGTGGCCTTCGGTTGGCCTAGGGTACCTCTTTCCTTTTAATTTTTGAGTAGTTTAGTTCTTTATTTATGTTTGTTGCATAAAAAACACCCCCTACAACCCCTTCTCTCTCTCACTCTCACATATACACACCTCTTCACACACATCATAAGCATCACTATCCATCTCTGCACTCCTGTCCTAGTGTTGCTTGGAAAAAAGGGGGGGTAGTCTTCTTGTTGTCCCTCCCTCATTTCATTTTCAAAAAAAATAAAAAAAAATAAAATAAAAAAAATAAAATTGATATTGGTCTGACATCCGTGTCTTCCTTGAGGGTTGTTGGAGCGGAGGCATTAACTTCTCTCCTTTGTGTCTGCGCGAACGTGGGTTGTTGGGGGAGTAGTTGTTTCCCTCCCTCCCAACCTTCCTCGAATCCCTCATTTCGGGGATGAGCATAACAGGCTCCCCCTTCTTGCCGTGGTCTCTGGCTATGGTGGAAGTATAGCAGGCGCTCCTCAGAGTTCGTGGTCGAGCTCTGCCGTGCTTAGCTATGGCGGGGTGAAGCTCCGCTCTAGCTATTTTGAAGGGATCAAGGCTCAGTGTTGATTTGCGGGGTCTACTCTTAACCCTACTGTGCTGAAGGTGTTGAGCTTCCCCTGTGCATGCTGCGACCATGGAGGGTAGATGCCTTGGAGCTTTGGCGTGCCCATTTGTTTTATGATGTGGGGCTTTTGTTGGTGCCTCTCTCTCGCTTCTACATTGCTTGTCATGCCCGAGTTTTGTCTTGCCCTCCAACCTGGTGCAGCTGTTCCCCGTTTCTCCGCTTGGAGTTAAGCTTTCGTGCACGACTTTGCTTTGTATTCGGGGTGGTGCTTCTTGCTCCTTCCTCCCTCTATATCATGGTCAAGTGTCTCTTATCGTCGTCTTCTCAGAAGGATTTTGGAATGTCTGCATACGATCTCCTGTTCAGTGCTTCTATGCCTTGAAGCCTTGCATTGCCTGATCTTAGTCATACTATTTTGAAAGTTGGTGCTCTTCAGGCATGACGTCTGGACTTGCTCGGAAGTATTTGGTGTCGATCTGCGGAACGATGACTCATGGCCTGCGGTGCCCTTTCCCATCTCTCAATTCCTCATCATGTACCTGCTCATGGCGAAGAACTTATGGTGGGTGGCCATCACACTAGGACCAACACATCTGTGGCCCAATGACTGGGCATTCTTGGCTTGCTAAACCTAGCAACTCTGCTGCCCTCTCTCTATGAACCACAAGTGAAGGGTGGTAATGGATTCCCTGATCTCCTTTGTTGCTTTTGAAATGAAATATGGTCTTGCAGGTTTCGTATCATAGGGCAAGATTTTGGGGATGATTTTGAGGCCTATTCGATGAGGTGCTACGAAATATGGATCTCGGGAGTATAAATATGCTGTTTTGTGGTGAAGCTGCAGGTGACCCTAAGCTTGTTTTCTCGAAAAGTTTTGTCCAAGGGCGAAGCTACTCCTTGGTGCTCCCTGTGCATCTTCCCAGGACTTCTTGGGTAACCCTTGTAGTTGTTGAACATGTCCGATAAAAATAAAAAGAAAACATCTATGTGCGCCCTTTCTAATGGAAATAGTTGAGCCTGGTAAAGTTCATGGTGTTGTAAAAATATAAGCATATCTCTTGTGTAACATGTTGGGTCGATGAAATCCCTCTTATAGGTAAAAGTAATTTGTCTCAGAATTTTGTGTCGGAGGATACCTTGTGGTTGGATACGGTGCAGTCTTATGTGTTTGCCTGCTCTCCGTACTCATGTATGTGTGTTTTAGGGCCCATGATTCCGTTACTATGGGTTGCAGGTGTTTTGCTCCCAACACATGGAACATGGTGTTTGAAATTCTTGCAGATTAATTTCCCAAGAGTACCCTTGTTTGCTCCAGGCTGAATGGTGCTCGATCCACACTTTCTCTCCGCCTGTCTGTGCAAGTTCCCCCTCCATTTCCGTGGTTTTGTGTCACACCAAAAGGAATGTGCACTTGTTGGGCATGGTTGTATGCCGCCATTTTGACTGCTGTGTATGCTTCACCTTGGGCTCCCCAAGTCTTTGCATGGCAGGAAGATGCAAGATTTGGGCTGACAGTCGGCTCTTTTATGATCTCAAAGGCTTCTGTTTCCCGTCTGCATGCTCATCTAAGTGCCCACATCCTTTCGGATTGTATTAGCTGGGCCTCCACTTTCCTGTGGAGGCCGAGTGCCGTTGCTGATCACGGCACTCTCCACCTGTTGGTATGCTGTCTCCTGTTGGTGTCAAGATTCCTGCAACGAACTATGATTGTTTCTGGGTGATGGTGCACTTCGCAGTTTTTGTACAAACTACCTACTATGAAACGTCTTATCTATGATCAATAGATGAATGGATGTTAGAGATGCTTGTGATTTTGGACCATGTGGAGGCTATGGTTTACAGGTTGATGATGCTTGGAGGACTAGCTATGAAGGAAAAGCTCCAAGAAGGCAACTGGCTCTCCCCGATAAGACTTGGAGGGAAGGATGATGGCGGCTACTTGTCCTTGAGGATTTCTGATGATCGATATGTTTCAAAATATCTATTGCAAGATCCAGGGAGGATAGGAATAGTTTCTGTTACAACTTCATTTGCATTGCAATAATTGTGTATTTCTTGGCATCATGTGACTAACGTATGTGATTACACTATTCAAGGTTGGTGTCCAAACTTCCTGCTAAAAGAAATTGTAGTGTCTTTTTCTTGTTGTTGCAGGCATTCGGTTGAGCTACAGGATCTCTTGGTCTTGCAAATTAAAAATGATTATGTCTGTAGCATAAACATAAGCTCAAAGTTCATAAATTTGGTTTCCTGAATGATGTTGTGTATGACCTGGAATTGGGGAAGATCAGGAAAAGCTGTAGTGCTTGAGGGGTTGCTCTTTTAGAAATACTTGATGGGTTGGGATGTTACTTACAGGTTTGATAGGATAAGATGCACTTGATAGATTCCGCTCTTTTTCTTTTTTGGAAAATTGCTGGTGCTTCTAAAACCCATATGTTGAGGTCTACCCTTCATGAGGCCGATAGAACATGTTTATAGCAATATCATGCATTCATAGCCCAGGGACATTTCCCTTATAACTCATGTTATGCATGGTATGAAATGATTAGTGACCGATGATTAATGATCTATTTTGCTTGATGAAAAAAATGAAGTATTAGGAGAATGCATCTACCAGACCTATTGACGATTGGTATGAATCTTAGTGGGGGGGTATTTTCCAATATCTATGACCTTTTAGGAAAGACAGAATTGAGTAGGAGTGTTTGCAGTCCCTGCTTCATGGAATACTCGGGACAGACCAAGTAGTGCATGCAATATGTGTCAATTTCTATCTTAGAATACATGAAGGAAGATTGTCAGTGGCTCCTGTCTGCTGAACTCTGAGGAAAGTGACTAATTACTCACTTTCATCATAGGTTTTGTTGCATGTGTTCACTTGTGTTAATGGACAAAAAGTTTGTGATATGATAAGGTTGCTGTGTGAGATGACTCTAGCTAACGTTTCGTGTCCTTTTCTCCAAAGTGCCTGTTCTGGTCTTCCTTCTTTCTATACTGAAGGGTAAGAGGGTTGGGGTGTCATATGGCTAGGAGTTGGGATTTTCCTCGTAACCACTGGTGAATATAGTTTTGCGTGTTCTAAAATCAGAGCTTGTACCCACACTTGTATGCTTCAATCCTATGATTGATGTCTAGATCCACTATCTCCATCGTTGGCTGGTGGGTACCCTTGCTATCTTAACAAGTTAGTGAAATTGCTCACTGGATCTTTTGCATCTGATACCTCACTTAGCTATTCTTGAAGTAAAAGGATGAATGATTGACCTTGTTGTGTGCTTCATGACAATAACTTAAATATATGGGAGGTTGAGTGCATAATGCTTGTACCTCAAAAGGTTCTTTGTGATATGAGCATGTAATTTTCAAAGGAAATTTACTGGTGAACATGCACATAGGGGGTTGAAGTTCTTAGACCTGAACTAAAGTAAGTGTGAAGTCATGAAAGAGTGTTTGTTTTTTTTTTTTAGAGAAGTAACTCTCTAGTTTCACAAAGCTTATTCAAGGCTTATGTGTTGCATTACAGTCCAACACCTTTAGATCATTAATCCTTGTTACTCTACAGATGATTTGCTACTATGCTTTGCAGGAATAATATTGGACAAGTTGTTTGAATCTCAGCAATGCTTGCAAAATATTAAGACTCATAATGTCACACAATTGTCTATTCCTTTTTTTTGAGGCACATAATGTTCAATTGCAAGTATGAATGATGGCAGGAACATAAGTTGAACTTGCAACTCCATATTCATCTCTTACAGTACAATGCAATATTCACTTGGAGATGACTAATTTTGATGGCAGAGATAAGAAGATTTTCAGGAGCACTTCTCATTAGAAGAGCAAATTTTAAGTGAAAGATGTTCCCTAAAGCGGAAACTAAAAATGGAATTAACATTTTTTGGTTGCTTCTTTTCAAAAATCAGTCTACTTGTTATGTATGTTTAATTTTCAGGTATTGGAGCTTTGAGTGAAGGCACATTGGAAGGAGGCTGGGCTGACTGCCCCCCAAGGGGATTGTGTCGCTCAGCATTGCAGGCCTGAAAGACTTTTTCTCATGCTATGGCATCCTTTAGTCCTCATGAGAATACCCTCTTTTTGTAAATTAGAAGATGTCCATGTGAACACTCTCCTAAAACCACTTTTTGATAATTCCCCTAAGTCTAAGGTATTGAAGCTTTTCTTGAAACAACTCCTTTTTGAGCAAACATAAAGAAAGCCCACATAGAAATCTCATGCGCTCTCTCTCTCTCTCTAGGTAGTTATCTTTTTGAAATTCCCATATCACATGAGATTCTCTTTTTGATTTAGCACATGTGGTCTTTTGACCACATGTTTTATTCACATATGCCTCTCTTCTTCTCTATATAAAGAAGAGCCTCATTTGTAAAAGGAGGTCCCTTGGCCATGGCCTTGGCCTCCATTTTGGTAATGGAAGAAGGTGTCATTTGTTACTCTCTTGCCTCCTTGTGTGCAATGGCGTTGGTCTTGGTGTATGGATTTGCATGTGTGTGTGCATGGTTGGGAGGATGTTCCCCTTTGCTCCTTGTGACGTTGGCCATTGTTGCCATTGGTCCATGAGCGTGGGTGAACCTCTCCTCTCATTCTTTGCCCCAACTTGGAGAAACCTCTCACTTCCATGTGAGGCGGTTAGGGTTTGTTGCTCCCCTTTTCTCAACATAGATCTTGGAAAGCTCTAATTCCTCCCCTAGATTATCCTCAATGTCTATGCACATGCGTAGACACTCTTCTATGGATCTAGGTTCCTTTAAGTACACGTATGATCTCACTTTGGTACTTAAGAATCCATCTAGAAATAAGGCCACTTGTTTGGCTGGAGTGGGTAAATCTGGAACAGGGCATCTCTCTAGGTATTGCCTAAACCTTCTCCTGCGAGCCTCACTATCTCTTGAGGTGTTTGCTTGAAGCTGTGTATCAGGGAGGATGTGTTATGCCTAATACCACTCTTCGAAAACTCAATGATGAACGCTTCAAGAAGTTGATCTATATTTCTGAACTGACCTTGGTGAAGTGGTTGAAACCAAGTCAATGTGGTGTTCTTGAGAGTTATGCCAAAAGCGTTGTATTGAGAGAACAAGTCTTCAACTTGCTCAGTTCTCAAAACTTGCCTAAACTCTGCTACATGGTTATTCGGGTCTTCTGTGCCATCGAAGCAATTCTTCATGGACTTAACTAATTGTGTAGGCCTCAAGGTCCTAGTGTGTTCTCTAGGCCTTGGCAGAGGGAATTCATCAACATTTCTTTAATGCCTTTGTTAGCAGCAGACAAGGAACTGAAGGACTGACGAGGCATGGCAGTCAGAGAAGAGAGTCAGAGGGGAGAGAAGGTACAAGCAGACAAGGGAGTCAACGACGATCTGGCAAGTAGGCCAATAATTTTCTTCATGAAGAAGCAAGTACGAGCATTCACGCAGATCTAGCACTAAGGCAACCCTTTAATTTTTCAAAATCCTTACACAAATTAAAAGTGATTCTCATCACTAACAACCCCTGTAAATACCATGTTCACCTTTTTGTAGCTCCATTTTGTGCAAGCCAAGGAGTCCTCGAGCTTGAGGAGCCTTAGAAGTAGTTGCTTACCAATTTTCGTAATTTTTAGATCTCGTTTGAGCCCTCAAATAAGCCCTGGAACCTAATTTTTAACTAGGCCGAACACTAGGTCTGAACAGGGCCAAAGCTAGTCAAAAACTATAAAAGGAGCTAGAGAGCTCATTTTTGAGGTTAGATTGTAATTGAAACGAACTTGTAAGAGCTTTTTGAAAGTAATCTAAGAACTCCATTGCTCCTCACTCTTTGTCTTACCGTGTGTGCACGTGTGTGTGTATGTGTGTGCATGTTTGTGTGCTTCTCACTCACGCACTTGTGCCTCCACTTCCTCGAGGTCTTCATACCATCCTCACGTCTTCCCGGATTGACATTAAAGGAGGTGCTACTCATCACTGAGCTACACCAAATTTTGGCGCCGTTGCCGGGGATCGAACTTTGAGGACGAGCGTGTGATGGTAAGACGTAGAGTTGACGCGTTGGAGTTGTAGGTATTTTCTTCACTTTCATCTATTTTCTTGTTTTTTCTTCACCATCTTCATCACCATCATCATCATCACCATCTCCCACCTCCATCTCCATCATCGCGAAAATCTTCAGTTTTGATCATATCACCATCTCCACCTCATTTCCTTCATTCTACTTGTGAGAGAGAGCGAGAGAGCGATATTGCTTGCACTGTTTTTGCATGTTTGTTGTGTTTTTTTGCAGGTATCATCATCATCATCCCCGCCAGCACGCTGCGCAGGTACGAAACTCGTCGAATCTGTCTCGCAGTCGCCAGCCTCTGTCGATCGCGATCGACAGAAAATTCGATCATTTGGTAAAACAAAGTTCACCACTAGCACAAGCATGATGAGCACATCCCAAATCACCTAAAATAGTAGAAAAATTCCGTGTTTTTCTGTCAATCGCGACCGACAGCCTCTGTCAATCGCGACCGACAGACCCTGTCAATCGGGACCGACAGACCCTGTCGATCGCGACCGACAGACTTCACGACCGACAGACTGCCACGTAGGACCCTGTCAATCGCGATTGACACCGTCGATCGCGACCGACAGCCACGACCGACACCTCTATCAGTTGCGATTGACACCGTCGATTGCGACCGACTGAAATTCAACGATTGATTGACTTTTACGCGTAGCCACGTGTCCATGGCGACTGATAGGCCCCCGATTGACTGAAATTTTGGCGAAAAACCCGGAGAACGTGTCGATCGCGATTGATACTGTCGATCGCGATTGACAGCCATGATCGACTCTGTCGATCGCGATTGACACTGTCGATCGCGACTGACAGGCCCGACGGACACCTCTGTCAATCGTGATTGACAGACCTGTCGATCGCGATTGACAGGCTTTTCGGCCAAAAATTAGGGTTTGCTTTTGTTCAAAATTGGGGATAAATTTTGGGGCAAAATAGTCAATCCATTAGCATTTCTGGAGGTTCCTACACTTGAGATTTGGGAGAAAATCCTAGGATCTGTCAGCCAGATTGAATCCTGTTTTAACCCCCTAAACCCTGAATAGTCATAACTTTTTCATATGGAATCCATTTTTTGAGCTCTTGGGCTTGTCGGACAGCTCGTGGCATATACTTTATGCCCTCAACTGTTTTTTATAAAGATAATGTGTGGATTTTCAGATAGGGTATTTTGAAGTTGACCATACCCAGGGGGATCAAAGTCAGGGGTCTTTAGAATTGTTTTCCTAAAAATCACTATGCAAATTAGTGTTTGTGCTATAGGAATGAAAATCATTGGTTCTGTCTTTGGAATTTAAATCTTAAAAGCTAACTTTGGAACTCATACAGATCTATTGAGAGCATCAAAAGGCGTTCTAAGCAAGTGTAAGTGCAAGCTTGGGAACACACTTCCTGGGCATTCAAGGCAACCAAGAAGGAAACAAAAGGTTGGAAATTCTCAACTCCCTTTGTCAATTCCTAGCTTCGGCTAAGAACGACTAGTGATAGGAGTAAGCCAGGGCGACGATAGGCAGTTATCAAGTTGAAGACTACCTAAAAACTCAAGTTCAAGTTAAAAACCTAATCTCTGTACTGTCGATAACATAAAGGAAAAGAACCTAACGTGGAACGATCAACTCCAAGTACGAAAACTACTCAAGTATTCCTGACGACGCAATATCAGACAAGATCATAAACACGATAATCAACATAAAAAGGGGATTAAGTAATTGGTGCAAAAGGACTCTACAACGAGGTTGTACCCTGGACAAAAATTGGGCTACTTAAATAGGCATATGAACCTTAGATCAAGACGACATCTCGTAAGGGATAGACAAAGTCTTAGGTCTTCAGAGGCTAGTGTCAACCACACTGCTAGGTCGTGGGCCCAACAGTTGAGCCACCACTCATACTACCCAAATTCTGAGACTAGTGAATCCGAGATGTCTCAAGGGATGGAGAGACCTACAGGAAGTTCAGGAGTGCCATACCTGCACAGGGTAGAAGGCCCGTACAAGACACAGCTGGAATACCTTAGGACCAACCGATTAGGTGCCAGCATCTATGAGGACGGCCTAGGAAGGTCTGTGGTACAGATTAAGAATCCTGATCAATCCATTGGACTATAGCACCCAGCTATCAAGTTTGAAAACGGAGCATACTTGGACAAAGAAGGAACCATATACGTGGTCACCAGTCACCCAGATAGGACAGATGAATTTGGGAATGTAATCTCAGAAGCAGAATTAGGTGACTTGGAACAAGGAAACATGGGTGTAGAACCTAGAACCCCCCGAGGCAAATCTGTTCTCACTAGGATTATCACACCAGAGTGGGTTCCCCAAGACAACAAGAGCATAGATCTACTTCTCAATCGTGAGACTGACGAAGCCTTTTGGAGGTACAAATCTGATCAGCCAATTGATATAGGAACAATCATGATTTATGAGTTTAAGGATCCTGATAGCCCAGGTAGAGTGACCTACTTAGATCACGCTTCGGAGAGGATCTTTGTGGTGACAGAACATGATAGGCATGCTTACATTTGGAAGGGTGAATTCGTTTTCCCCCAACCAAGATCGAATGTATCCTATGGTCACCCTGGTGCTGGAACATCCCAAGCTCATGGAACTCAAAGAGATAGAAGTAGAGATAGACCAGAAGTGAGCTTTGCCAACCCAGTGGGCAGAGAAAGAACGAGGACGGAAACAAATAGATTAGAACCTGAGATACTTAGAGCTCACAGGAATCAAAGAAATGCGGAGGAGTTTCCTCTACCACGACCTAGAGGGCACACAAGGACTTTGAGACCGACTCAGCTAGTTAAGTCCATGAAGAACTACTTCGATGGCACTGGAGATCCATACGATCATGTGGCTGAGTTTAGGCAAGTCCTGAGAGCTGAACAAGTGGAGGATCTATTCACGCAGTACAATGCCTTTGGTCTGACCCTCAGGAACACTGCCTTGACATGGTTTCAGCCCCTAAATGAGAGGCAGTTGAGGAGCATAGACCAACTCCTAGAGGCTTTCATTATTGAATTCTCTAAGAGTGGCATAAGGCATAATACCTCCTCGCTGATTCACAGCTTCAAGCAAACCCCTCAAGAAACCGTGAGACTTGCAGGAAGAAGATTTAGGCAATACTTAGAAAGGTGCCCAGTCTCGGAGCTTCCCACACCAGCTAAGCAAGTGGCTTTATTCCTGGATGGATTGCTAAGTACTAAATTGAGATCTTATG
The DNA here is from genome assembly GCA_020310875.1 of Ceratopteris richardii. Taxonomy (NCBI): domain Eukaryota; kingdom Viridiplantae; phylum Streptophyta; class Polypodiopsida; order Polypodiales; family Pteridaceae; genus Ceratopteris; species Ceratopteris richardii. Next base: position 135,698,929 of record CM035414.1, read on the forward strand.
TGTACTTGAAGGACCCTAGGACCATAGAAGAGTGTGTGCGCATGTGCATTGACATCGAGGATAACCTAGGGGAGGAGTTAGAGCTTTCCAAGATATACAAAGATTCGGATAGTGCCTCTAACCTCTCTTCCACGCAATCCACATCGATTGAGGAACTTGTAGAGAAAGTTGCTCAGAAACTAGGTGTCTCTAGCAAACAAATTCCGAGATTTGCCCCTGTAAAACGATGTTATACTTGTGGCGGCGACCACATGGCGAATGTATGTCCCATCATGGCTCAACCCCAAGTAAATCCTAGTAGCTAGTACTGCACCATAGAACGAAGATACACCAATCACACCGCGCAAGATTGCCCATACAATAAGCAAGCGGTTAGGCAAACCTACCCTCAGCCATACCCTCAACAAGGAAGATACCAGAATCAGTACCCACCTCAGCAATACGCTAGGCCTCAGCAAAATTACCAACCGCAACATCAGGCCCAACTGAGACCTCAGCCAGTGTTAGCACAACAACCAACCGCTCCTACGAATGTGATTCCGGTAAAGTATGCAGTTGCAGAAGAGAACCTGAATAGAGCTATAGTCCCTGTAACACCACTGCTTTCTGAAAGTGACCCCAGTGACCATAGCTTTGATTCTACACATGTTGATAGTCCCCAGGCTTACTACATGCAATCTCCTGAACATGGTGAGTCCTACTATAGTGAAGAACCGAGTGAACCTAGTTGGGAGTCAGATCACACAAACGTCATGTATGCAAACCCCAACCCTAGACCTCAACCTAGGCAGGTAAGACCCCCATTCCCTAGAGGACCATGCTACAGATGTCAGGGGGATCACTTCATTCGTGATTGTCCTGTGCCTCCACCGACACAACCCCAGTCAGTAACGATCCAGGGTTTTTGCCAAGTTTGTGGAAAGGAACATCTCTTACGAGACTGCCCTAGGAACCCCAATAATATGCCAAAAATCACTCCTATCAACGTTGTTGGGTTAGTGGTAGACTCCACAGGGAGCGTGACTTCCACTGCACCAGTACAAGTAATCACTAGAGCCCAAGCACTGCAACAAAACCAGGGTGTGGGTCAGGAAAAGAGCCCAGATGTTAGTGAAACAGAGAGTACGACAAAGAAGAGGACTAGAGCATGGAAAGATAGTCGGGAAAGAATGAAAAGACAATGGGCTAAAAAGATGAGTGAACTTGAGGAAAGCATAAGAGAAACCAAAGCCATGATAACTGAACTCACAGCTCAAACTCCCTCTCACACTACTCCACCACCACCATTCCCATCGCCATCCGACCAGCCACCTTCCAATCCGCCTCACCTAATTCCACCACCCCCTAGAGTAGGATCAGTCCTAGCAGATCCCACTCCCGAAGACCTTAATATGATGCTTAAAGCATATTAGGCCAGAATCCAAGAAGGGCCAAATGTAACTGATCATGAAAAGTGTTACCCAAGAGCAGAACTAGAGTTAGAATGAACCAAAATTTGTGCTAAGATGGTGGAATTGGCTCAGACCATGTTTGAGGCCAGTCGCCTATTTAACATCTCTAGTTCAGCGAAGACACAGTTGCACTTTGATGGACTGTTAGAAAGAATAGAGAAGCTGATTGCACAATCAGAAAAGGAACCCGCCTCTCAACACAAGGACAAGGCAAGTGAAAGAGCAAGTCTTCCTGCCCAGAAAGCCTATGCGCCTGAAGCCTATGTGCCTAACTCTACGGAGCCAAACACATCATCTTCTATGAATCGGTTCACACCAGAATTCCTACGCGAGATTCAAGAAGACAAATGGGCCAAAGAGAGTGAAGTCCCTCCTCCTATTGAACTTGTGGATGATGCACATGACCAATTCCCACAAGATATCCCATCCATTTATGAGGAGCAGGAGAGCACCCGATCTCAGGAAAGATTAGACTTTTGAGTCTAACTCTCTACAAGAATTACCCCACTTCACAGGCCCATGGGAAACTAAGTCTACTTGTATGAGAGCACCCACGGTCATGGTACGAAATGAGGACTCAATCTTACCTAGGAACACAGAGGTAGTGAAAAACACTAAAGTGCAGTGCAATCTCAAGTTAGAAGAGCTACTCAGGGTTAGACCTGAATTATGGAAACATGTCGCCAAACAAGTACCAGCGATAGTGAAACCTCATTCCCAGGTAGGATCCCAGAGGACAGTACCAGAAATACCCTTGGATAAGATAGGAGATATGTGTGAAGGTGAAGAAGGGAACACCTATCTTCCCATTACCTACCAGGAGTACACCACCAAGGCAATTTTGGACTCAGGTGCAGGAGTTGCAATTGCCACCACTTCCCTATGGAAGCGTTGGGGCAAGCCAGCACTCAGGCCAATGAGAATGAAATTGCAGATGGCCGATGGTCACATAGAGAGACCCCTAGGGTTGTTAGAAGGAATAACTCTCACTACATGTGGTGTTGAGTTCGAGCATACATTTGCTATATGTGACTTTAGCAAAAATCATGCCTATGAGATGATTTTGGGGAGACCATTTATGCGACAGTTGCAAGTGGTACAGGACTGGGGAACCAACTCCTTGTATTTGCAACACTTAGGTGTTACGACCAAAGTAAATCTCAAAGATTACTCTCATAGAGATGTCCCACCTATCCAATGGAATCCCATCCATATAGCCAAAGATGATACGGAATCTGTGCATTCCATAGGCTCAAGATCCTCATGGATGCATGAAGACACCCACTTATGGATGTGCAAAGTAGCAGTGGACGAAGAGAAGAGAGAAAAAGCCAGAGAGGTAGGTGCAAAAGAAACCCATAGATCAATTCAAGACCCAGCCTATGCACCGGTAGTCTTTCCTGATGAGGAATTTGAACCCCATGGCTGGGCAGAAATTTTAGCAACCATGGATGTAGCCATCAATGAGGAACAATGGACACCTCACTGTGATGAGGATGGCTATGACATTTCAGTCTTCTCCATAGAGCCAATCATGGGAGAGGCAGTTCTAGAAGAATGCGAACCTAGCCCTGATGCATTTGAGGATGCAAGTGACTCCGATCTAGAGTCAATCATTATGGACCCACCTTTTGCATCAGATGAAGAATACTTCCATGAAGTAGAATTTCAACCCCAGAGGCATGGAGAGCTTACAAACGATGTAAGATTAGCCACACATGTGACACCAAAGGAAGAAGGAAAGAAACGAAAGAAGAAAGAAGTCTCACCAGAAGAGGAAGAATCCTTGTTTGAGGTCCCAGAAAATTTTAAGAAGTACGAGATAGACGACAGGAGAGTCATGATAAGAATGCCTAAACGAGAGGCGCAATCAGGAGAGGCCTATGATAACAAAGAAACCACCAAGAAAATAGTAGTGGCCCTAGAAGAAGGAGAGGAGAGATGCACGTACATAGGCCATGACCTAACAGAGGAAGAGGAGCATGCGTTAATTGCCTTGCTAAGAGAATACAGAGATGTATTCGCTTGGAATTACAAGGATTTGAAAGGTGTTGACCCTGATATATGCTCACACACTATCCCCATGACCTCAGATGCTAAACCCTCTAAGCAAAAGCCCTATACATATAACGATAATTATGCTGCTAAGATCAAAGAAGAGATAGATAGACTGGTTGAAGCTGGATTTATCTATGAAATTGAGCACACTGAATGGGTATCCCCCATCGTAGTGGTGCCCAAGAAAAATGGAAAGCTGCGCGTATGCATTAACTTGAAAAAGGTTAATGCAGCCACGATTCGAGATAACTATCCGCTTCCCATCACAGAACATCTCTTAGAAAGAGTGGCAGGCAAGGAAGTGTATAGCTTCCTTGATGGATTTTCGGGTTACAATCAAGTAGCCATAGCTCCAAAAGATCAGCATAAGACAGCCTTTGCCACAGAATGGGGCATTTTTGCTTTTAGAGTAATGCCATTTGGGCTTACCAACGCACCAGCCACCTTCCAAAGACTAATGTGCCATGTGTTTAAGGAGTTCCTGAGGAAGAACTTAGAAGTCTATGTTGATGATCTTTGTGCCCATTCCAACATTAGGCAAACCCATATTCTTGAACTCAGACAAATCTTTGACAAATGTAGAGAATATCAAGTCTGCCTGAACCCAGAAAAGTGTGTTTTCATGGTCAGGCAAGGCAAGATTCTAGGGCACATAGTGTCAAAGAATGGCATATCTACTGATGAAGAGAAAGTGAGAGCCATAGCAGAGCTACCTAGGCCACGGAATGTCAAGGAAGTACAAGCTTTCATGGGACATTGTGGTTACTACCGCCGGTTCATTCACATGTATGCTGTCATTGCAAAGCCCATGTACGGACTTCTGACTAACTTTGAGTGGACGGATGAATGTGAGAATTCCTTCCAGGAGCTTAAACAAAGATTATGTTCAGCACCAATCTTGACCACACCAGAATGGAATAAACCATTCCATGTTCATGTGATGCATCCAATTATGCCATTGGATGTGTGCTTGCACAACCTACTGGTGAAGGTAATATGGATCTTCCAATTGCCTACGCGAGTAGACAATTGAATGCAGCTGAACGAAATTACACCACTACGGAGAGAGAAGGCTTAGGCATGGTATATGCAGTTAAGAAGTTTAGACACTATTTGCTTGCAAACAAGTTTAAATTTTTTACTGACCATCAAGCATTGTTATACCTTGTGAACAAGCCATGCAATACAGGTAGATTAGTAAGATGGTTTCTCTTGCTAATGGAATATGATTTTGAGGTTGTGGTAAGAAAAGGGAGGACTCATTTAAGAGCAGATCATCTCTCTAGGCTCACATCGGGAGAAGCCCCACAAGGAGTATTAGATGACCTTCCTGATGCTTACTTGTTTAATTTGGAAGTTGTACCGCAGTGGGCTAAGCCATTGGTACCAGTATTGACATACGGGCCTAACCATCCAGTAGTAAACACACGGAATAGAGAGGTTGTGAAAGCCCAAAAGTACCACATCATGGCAGGAAGCATGTACAAGCACACGGATCAAGGAATCTTGGCTTGTTGTGTGGAAGAGGACGAGTACAATAACTGGTTGCATTTAGCACATGTAGGTGCATTAGAGCAACACTACTCAAAGCAACGAACCTTACAGACGCTAAGGAGACTCGGAGTACATTGGCCAACTATGGAAGCTTATGTCCAAAGGATGTGCAAGGAATGCCAAATCTGTTGCACTAAACCACCTGTGGAACACGCCACTCTTTATCAAGTGTCCATTGTGCCAGATTGGAGTGAACCACTAGTATCCTTCCTGAGGACGAAAACATTCCCTCCAGACATGACCTTGGCTAGGAAAAGGAGTTTAGAACAAGAAGCCCAGGATTACTCACTCATTGGTGATAATCTATATAAGCGTGGTAAAGATGGTTACTTGAGACTATGTGTCCATGAAAGTGAATATCTCAAGATCTTGGAAACTGCTCACCAAGGTGTAGCAGGAGGACACTTTGGACCAGATTGGGTGATCAAGGCAATAGTATTTACGGGCTTCTGGTGGCCGACCCTTCACATGGATGCACATACCTATGTGAAACGGTGCGAGGTCTGTCAGCGAACTCAGTATCCTATACGCAAAGATGAGATGCCACTGAAACCTATGATGGGTGGACGTGCATTCTCTAAGTGGGGAATAGACTTCGTAGGTCCTATTAATCCCCCAGCTAAGGGTTCTCATGCAGAATACATCATTGTTGCAACAGACTATCTAACTAAGTGGGTAGAGGTGAAAGCCACAACGAAGAACGATGCTCAAACAACTGCTAAATTCTTGTTTGAGAATGTATTCACAAGATATGGGCTACCTATAGAGCTTGTAAGTGATAGAGGCACTCACTTCTTGAACGAAGTGATTGAAAATCTACTCCAAGAATTCTTGGTAGTTCATAAGAAGTCTGCCCCCTATCACCTCAAGCTAATGGACAAGCCGAAAGCACCAACAAGATCTTATGCAATGTACTGACAAAATTAGTGAACACTAAACGCTCTGATTGGGACAAACATCTACACCATGCTGTTTGGGCATACCGAGTTGCCTACAAAACGGTACTCCAAGCCACCCCCTTTCAGATGGTATTTGGCCAAAACGCGGTGCTACCCTTGGACTTCTTGATACCTACATTGAAGGTAGCACAAGAGCACGAATGGACGGGTCATGAACTCTCCTCTAGACTTTTTGACCTTGAACGATTAGGAGAAACAAGACTGAGAGCAGCTGCAAGGATATATGAAGCTAAGAAGAGACAGAAGGCATACTTTGATGCCCATGTGAAGGATAAGGGCTTGAAAGCAGGAGATCTAGTTTTAGTCTACACATTGAAACAACATGCAAGGAAGCTAGAAAAGAGAGGCTACGGACCTATGATCATCAATAGGATCTCCACGAGTGGAGCAGTACAACTAGCCACTTTAGAGGGTGATGTTCTCCCAAACTATATTAGCGGATGCAGAGTCAAGTTGTATCAGGAACCTCTCACAGAGGAAATGCTAAGTCGACTCAATACTGCTAAGCAACGTAAAGAGGAAGAAAAGCGAATTCGAGAAGAAGCTCAAGCAGAAGCCCTAGAGCGCATCCGGAGAATGAAATTAAGAAGGCAAGGTAGAGAGCACCCTAGGCAAGATGCATATGCAGATCAAGGATATGACGTGGCTATGTGTGAAGTTTCAGGTGTTAGCTCACATAGGATAACTGATCGACGTCCTTTCATAACCTTAGATATAGGACAAGGAAAGAGTGCAAGGACTGTAAGAGCCTTGATTGACTCAGGTGCAGCCACTAGTGCTGTTAAATTGTCTTACTGTCAAGAGTTGCAATTAAATGTCAATACTGTGGAAGCATATCTCATAGGATTGGGAGGCGTGGAAACCCCTTGCATGGGCGAGGTGGAACTTCCCCTCTATATTCATGATGAGGCAATGACAGTTAAAGTGCTAGTATGTCAAGATGAGGACCTCACTGAACCTCTTGTCTTGGGTCAATACTGGATTTATGACCAAGCAGTCAACTTAAACCTAAGAAGTGGACTTCTTCAGGTATGGGTGAAGCAGACTAGAATTACTATGGAGTTAAATAATGGAGCACTCAAGGAACTAGGAAAGGCACAGACTCCTGGTCCCTCCAGGGGTGCACATGAAGTTGACCATGCTGTTCTTGTCCAAGGCTATGTGATGCAGAAGAATGAAGATCTCAAAAAAGGAGTCAGAACCACAACGGAACTCCCTTCTTTTCCAAAGGCCAGAGGGAGGCAGCAACCAAAGGTGGATCAAAGGTAGAAGAAGCAGAGTACTACCTATGTCGGAGATCAAAAGTACGTGCGCAGCAAAATGTCTCAGCTAGTGAAACAAGTGTGGAGGCGGAAAGGCGAACACCCGGTTGCACTCAAGCCAACCACACGGGCAAAGCCTCTTATTAGTAACCAACAACACGACACTAATAAGAAGTCTTTCAGAAGTTCTTCTGCTAACGTGAAGTCTATTTGGGTGCCCAAGAAGTCGATGAAGGCTAGCCCACAATCAAGACAAATTTGGGTGCCTAAGACTTGTTTGCGGGCTCAAATAGCTACACCAAGGCCACACCCTAGACAACATGATCCATTCACTCGCATAGCCGGCATCCACTCGTTTTCAACACTCAGGAACACACTAAGGTCCATGAGCACGAACAGAATCACTGGTAAATGGGTCCCTAAAAGGCCTCATTTTCAAGCCGACTCACCTATAAAGCTCTCGAGAGTCTCTACGAAACCAAGAGCAAAACCCATCCACTGCATTTGGCAGCCTAAGACGTGTAACAAACCCCCGGATCCCATTTGTAAATCCATGACAACCTACTAACCACATCACTATTACACTACATCATTCCACTTAGCTCTTAGGTCTATTGAACTCCTAACCACACACACACTCGCACCGAGCACTTACTAACCCATTATTCGCTCCCGACCCTCATGTTAATATTGTAATGGGAACAACAACGGTTCTCCCTTGTCCTGTACAATGTTAACACATGTTTGTATATTCTCACAGAGACAGGCAGCAAGAAGTAACATGGCAGATACGATAGGAACTAGCTCCCAGGCAGGCACCAGCCTCCAAGTGGTGGACATCGAAAGCCTTCCGGTCGAGGAGGAATTAAAGGAAAGACCAGCGGCATTAAGGGCATTACATGCCATACCGATTCAAAATCCTCCACAGGGTCACACAATGCCGGTGGGCAAAACCTCACACTGGTTCAGTGACGTTGCGGGACCTCTGGGTGAAGGCACATACATGTGGGAGTCCGAGGTAGAATTCAATGGACGTTGGGGTAGATACCACTTCTTTACCAGGGAGTTTGAAAAGCTACAGAATAACGAAGGACTGAAGCCGATATGGAAGAAGGCTGGGCTCTATGATTATTTCAAGTTCCAACTACTAAAGCCCGATTTTCTAAGGTGTTCATACTTGATTAGCACCCTCACCCCAAGCAAAGACAAAAAAGGATACAGCTCCTTTGTACTCCCATCACTCACAAGGGGCAACGAGCTGAAGCGTTTCCGCTTGACTATCAACTTGGTAAGAGAAGCCCTCGACATGAAAGGTATGCACATTCCTACGGAGAAAGAGACAATGGTCCCCGATAATATGAAGAACAGGAATCTGACGAAGTTAAAGGACATGGTCGCGATGACACCTACGATCGCCATTCATTTACGCATGGTCATGCAGCATTTCGCATTCCCCGCGCAGGAAAGGTTCACAATGCCTCCCAAAAAGATCTGGTTTAGCCTCTACTTAGCAGATACCTTTGATTTGACAATCAATATGCCCCACTGGATTATCGACCAGATTCATTTGGCTCATCAAAGGTGGTATAAGAAACAAAAATCTGTACTGTATGGTTGCTGTGCGCTTACCAGAATTGTGTATAGATGTCTCACATATGATGTACTGGTGCAAAGGGCTCTCATTTGGACCAGAGCACAGGAGTTTCAACGCAGACTGTCAGCCGCAGGGCCTCCCTCAAAGAAGATGAGAGGCACCGTCCAGATGCCTTGTGCACAAGCCCGCGGTGCAACCCTAACACCTGAAACAACTCCAAGGCTTCCCAGACGAGTACAACCATTTACTATCAGGTTACCCAGGCACAGCACAGATGGCCCTAACCTTGTGTTTCCACCAGTACCTACTGATCTGGAATTTCCTCACGGATTCACTTTGGAAGATCTAACGGATGAAGAAGTTGCCGGAATCATTGAAGCTGTTAATGCGGAAGTCGAAGCAGAGCAGGGTAGTGGACAACAAACGGCCACAGAACAACCCCAGCCAAGACAACCAGAAGTGGTGGAATTGGAGGATGAAGAAGAAGAAGGCCAAGAGGATGAACAGGAAGGATTTTCTGATGAGGAGGCGCATGACTATGAGCAAGAAGTTATACAGGAGCTAGAGGGTGCCCCAGCATATACAAAGGGTTGAAAAAGCTCTACGATACCATCAACAGGGTCCAACAACAACATAAGTTATCCCTTGCAGCAGGAAAGGCTATCATGCACCAAATCCTGGAGGAGGAAGGAGTTGACGAACAGTATCGTGCCACACTAGATATGATCTCCGATGCCTTAGGAGTACCTGAGGCAGTGCAGACGGCCCTGGCACAATCACGAAGAATGGAAAGAAGATACGGAAGACGTCCCCCACGAACAGGGAAACAAATGAATGTATTAGGATCAGGACCACAAGGCACCCCCACAACCACGGGCACTGCACACACACGACACCGAGGAAGCCCATGTGTCCAGTCCACCCCCATCACCCCCCTTGCCACCCCCGCCTCCCACTCCACCACATTCACCTCCCCTTACCAATGTAACAACCACCGTTACCGCTTCCGAGTCCACCGCCATGACTGAAGCACAAACCGCCAATCAACCCACACACCCTCTCAACACCTCCCGTGTATACACCTCCACTAACACTGTAATCCTAACGACAGCTACTGACATCCCCATTCCCCCACTCACACTTTCGGGCAGTTCACATTCACAACTGCACACACCACTGTACACATTCACCACAATCACTGCACCCACCATTCCACTATTCACAATCACTCCCACTGCTGCTTCCACCATGGATTTTATGGACATATCACCCTCCACTGCACCTCTCCCTCCCCCCATACGGCCACAATCTCCCATTCCCCCACCACCCAGTTCACCACTTTCCAGCACCGCATTCACACTTCCCTTCCCCTTTCCCTTTCCCTCTGCATTGAACACCCTTACTGCATCCACCCCCATTAATAATGTATTTAATAACATGTATCAGTGCATGTCTCAGTTACAACAACACTATTAGCACCTCGATGCTCAGCATACAAGTTTGTTCAGGAGTCATGAAGCATTACAAGGAAGATTCATTGACTTAGAGCAAGAGAAGAAACAATTACAACAGCAGTTTAGTGCATTACAAGAACAACATGAGCAATTAGTGGCAAATCCACCGCAGCCAGATGCCAAAGAAAGACAACAAATGGATGATCTGCTACACTCCCAAATCACAGAGAACCTCAAGCTCCGCCGCAACATGGCTCTATTACGGAAACATATGTCTGCAGCCCTGGAAGAAAATAGACGGCTTCAGACACAAAACGAAGAGAACTTGGAAGTAGCCATGGACGGTTCCCCACAAGAAATTGACCCGGAGAGGTTTAAGGCCATTCCCTCGGACAATATGCAAATCATATTGGAAACCCATGCTGATCTCCTCGAAGCCCATGCAACCTTAGAAAAGGAAAGAGACAAACTACGAAGGCAATTGGCAGCTCAACCAGCACCACCCAAAGAGGTCCCAACCACAGCTGACACAACTGACAAAGTAGCAGCGCTCAAAGCACAGCTCGAAGAATTACAAAAGAAAGTGCTTGTGTATGAGCGCCAACCCTCCCCCTTGGTGGAACCAGAACCTGAAGACCTAGTACCCATTGAAGTAGAGGAAACCTTTGAGGACCCGTACGTTCCGATGGCAGCACCTGGAGGCAAGCGAACAGATGAGGGCATGGACACCCTTGAAATAGAGGCTCCAGAATGGATGCAGAAATTGGAAAAGGTGGCCACATCACATGATGATAGGGTGGCAGTCCAGATAGCATTGATGTCACGCTTGGAAGAGGTGGTCATAAAATCGGACTATTTTAGGAACCTCTCTCATCACAGGTGGATCGGCACCTCCGACGACTTGTATGTTCCTTTTTGTGTCTTAATGGCGGACTATAATGCTGAGATCAAGCACCACACCTCACGGGAACCAACCTCTGCCACACAGTTTGCACCAGACGACATCCCAGAAAGTGCCAAGCAGGGCAATATTCACCAACCGACTTGGAGAATTCGACTGCTTGAAACCTACCCGGAAATGAATCGCACATGGAATAACATGCCCCTGTATATCAAGTACAATCCCTGCTACTGTCCTGTTTTCCGAAGAAGGTCGTGGCCGGAATACACAAAGATGGTGCTGACAACCAAAGGCTGCGAGAAGTGGCTCAACTATGTCTACTTAGCACCACCTAAAGGTCAACCTACCGTAGGGTATATGATATCGACAATTCGGCATTGGGGTGTCAGGTTCAAAAACGTACCAGATGTCATGACACAGATGTGTCTTAAAATTTTTGAACTCATGATAGTCACCTTCCGGACCTTCAAGAATGTTAAGGAACCTCACCTCTCTGCGCTCGGATTTAATGAAGGCAATCAGGATCTTGTTTATGACATGAGCACAACGCCCTCTATTAATGTTGTTTATGCATGGCATGCCCGCATAAAGTACCTACCGGCCTGCTTCAAACAGACATTTGAAGAGATGTTTGTCACCGGGTTCTGGGAATACCACTCAGAGATCTTCATTCCCAGGCCCTCACATTTATTACAATTGTTTGCAATGGAACAAGCTCTCCACTCAGATAAGTTACATATGCCACATCCAGAGGTTCCCGGGCCGGTAGATTGGGATGCTCTACTCACAGACTTGGCCAAAGGATTGAGGATTGCCGAACATCACTTAGCGCAAGATGTCGTTGAGTACTACATCCAAAAACCCACACAACAAGGGTCTGTCAGGGACGACAGACGCGAGAGAGGGGGGGGGGTGTTAGCAGCAGACAAGGAACTGAAGGACTGACGAGGCATGGCAGTCAGAGAAGAGAGTCAGAGGGGAGAGAAGTTACAAGCAGACAAGGGAGTCAACGACGATCTGGCAAGTAGGCCAATAATTTTCTTCATGAAGAAGCAAGTACGAGCATTCACGCAGATCTAGCACTAAGGCAACCCTTTAATTTTTCAAAATCCTTACACAAATTAAAAGTGATTCTCATCACTAACAACCCCTGTAAATACCATGTTCACCTTTTTGTAGCTCCATTTTGTGCAAGCCAAGGAGTCCTCGAGCTTGAGGAGCCTTAGAAGTAGTTGCTTACCAATTTTCGTAATTTTTAGATCTCGTTTGAGCCCTCAAATAAGCCCTGGAACCTAATTTTTAACTAGGCCGGACACTAGGTCTGAACAGGGCCAAAGCTAGTCAAAAACTATAAAAGGAGCTAGAGAGCTCATTTTTGAGGTTAGATTGTAATTGAAACGAACTTGTAAGAGCTTTTTGAAAGTAATCTAAGAACTCCATTGCTCCTCACTCTTTGTCTTACCGTGTGTGCACGTGTGTGTGTATGTGTGTGCATGTTTGTGTGCTTCTCACTCACGCACTTGTGCCTCCACTTGCTCGAGGTCTTCATACCATCCTCACGTCTTCCCGGATTGACATTAAAGGAGGTGCTACTCATCACTGAGCTACAGCCTTGGTTCTCTATGTCTCTCATTTTCCATTCTATCTGTCTCCATTCTCGTTCTTTCTTTTCCCACGGGGTTAGCAAAGCTTACCTCGGGTCTGTCTCTACTCCTGTCTCTGTGAGTCCCATGAGCTTGAGATGTTCTAGCTCCTTGGTGACCATAAGAGACAGTGGATCATGGTTGGGGAAAAACGAATTCACCCTTCCAAGTGTAGGCGTGTCTTCCATGCTCTGAGACCACAAAGATCCTCTCTCATGCATTATCTAGGTAGGTCACTTTGCCTGGGCTGTCTGGATCTTTGAATTCATAGATGGTCAGTGCTCCCACTTCGTTAGGCTTCTCATGATTATACCTCCAAAAAGCCTCCTCGATTCACAAGCAAATCTATGCTCCTATTGTCGTGGGGAACCCACTCTGGAGTGATTATTCTAGCCAGAACCGACTTCCCTTGAGGGGTTTTTGGCTCCTTTCCTAAGTTCCCTTGCTCTATGTCACCTATTTTGATTTCTGAAATTATGCTGCCAAATTCATCTATTCTTTTTGGTTGGCTAGTGACCACATACATTGTTCCCTCTTTATCAATGTAGGAACCATTTTCAAACTTGACTACAGGGTGTTCTAGTCCCATGGGCTAATCCGGGTTTTTAATTTGGATGACCGATCTTCCCAGACCATCCTCATAGATACGAGCACCTAATCGGTTGATTTTAGTTCAGTCTGTAAGAAAAAAGGAAACAATATAAAGAATAATGAATGATGACCGAGTGGTGGGCTAGTGGTGTAACTCTAATGCCATGTAGAGGTTACCACAACACACATATAAGATCAAGGTTAGATAGAAAGAGAGATATCACTACTCATGGGAATAACACAAGAGATTTGGTTATAACAGAAAGTGGACTCAAGATGAATAGAAGATGAACTCAACTCAATTCAACTAAAACTCATAACTCTAATACAATGGAACTCAAACACTAAACAATATATAGATGGTTCTATCCACCCATGCACTCCCTATATGGAGCTTAGATGGTGATCTAGATAGAAGCTAGGTGAAGGGCTATAGGCCAACACAATGGGTACTAAGATGGATACCATAATGGTTCCAAACACACAAACTGATCCTACATGGGAAGGGGACCATCCTTATAAGGTCCTCCAAGCCTAAGTCGGCCTACCCATGTTCTAGGGTCGTGGTAGCTTGATCCATGCCCAAAATAATCTCCACCATTGATCTATGAGGTGAATCCAATGGTAGAAAGGTAGGATCAACAACCATTTGTTTGCAGCCCTTGATCTTGCTTAATCCACACTTAGGATCAAGTCTAGATCCAATGGCCCATATTAAATAGACCCATCCCCAAGTTAAGAAAGCTACTTTTGTTTCTAGCCCTTGATTTAGGTTGATCCTCACATTGGATCAATCCCAAATCCAATGGCTTAGAAGTAACCTTCCTAACTATCCATCTATAGTCTACACTTGACCTCATCTGACCTCAAAGTCAGGAACCTACCAATGTCCAACACTCTCACATGACTTCTCCTCATAATGGGGGCCTTACAAATAGAGTGTTATGGAACAATGGTGGTGCTACATAAGGGTGAGGCATTGAGCATATATAACACCCCCCTCAATGTCCATCCAAAGGTGAACTACTTTCTCGGCATGATGCCAAGTCTTCCATGAGGGTGGAGCATTGACCATGTCTAACACCCCCCCCCCCCCCCCTCAATGTCCACCCAAAGGTGAACTACCTTCTTGTCCCAATGCCAAGTTGTTGGAAGCAGCCAGAGGCACAGACGACGCGGAAGCATGTAACGATGGAGCAGTGAGCCAGTGGAATCTTTTTTCAAAGAATCATGTTCTAAAAATACTTTTCAAAGACCTCCAACAGTGATTTTCATCACTAATGTAACATATGTAACATAGAAAAACCCTTTCCTTAATTTCTCGCTCCATTTTGTGCAAGCCGAGGAGTCCTCGAGCTTGAGGAGCTTAGGTAGAACAAGCGTATCAATTTTCGTTATTTTTAGACATCGTTTACCCTTCCAAATAGCATCTAGGACCTAATTTTTAACTAGGCCGGTCACTATATGTGAAACCGGTCAAAACTAGTCTAGAAACTATAAAAAGAGCTAGAGAGCTCATTTTTGAGGTTAGCTTGTTGGAGGTTAGAGTTCTTTTGAGCTTGTAATAGTGTTCTTGAGTAATAGAGTTGATTTCTCTCCTTCCATTGTGCCTTGCTTGTCTCTTCGTAGTGTGTGTGTATGTGTGTGTGCATTTCTATGCTTCTCACCTTCACTCTCACTTCATCTCACATTCATGATCTTCATATCACTCCTATCTCTTCCGCAGATTGACATTAAGGAGGTGAAGCTTCTTAACGTGGTACTTGCCATTGTGCTAGAGCAACACCAAATTTGGCGCCGTTGCCGGGGATTGAGTCTAGGACGAATGTGTGATGGTAAGAGTATAGCAAGAAGTGGTATTGGAAGGTAAAAATTTCAGTTTTTGTTGTTGTTTTTACTTAGTTTTTAGTGTTTTTCAACTCCCCCACACTCCATCTTCATCACCGCATCATCATCTTCATCTCCAAAAAAAATCAGAAAATTCACCATATCCACCCATTCTCCTCATTTCCCCTCATTTGTGCATGCGAGAGAGTGAGAGAGAGCTTTTGTGCTTGTGTGTGCTTTGGCTTTCTTGAGTTTTCTTGCAGGAACAGTACTCCAGTGCATCAGGAAGGCTGCAAAAAGGTAAGAAAATCATCTTCTGTCAGAAATTTCCGAGTGTGTCAGACCATCGCGATGGTCTGCAAAGTTCGGAATTTGAAGAAG
Source organism: Ceratopteris richardii (assembly GCA_020310875.1). Classification (NCBI taxonomy): domain Eukaryota; kingdom Viridiplantae; phylum Streptophyta; class Polypodiopsida; order Polypodiales; family Pteridaceae; genus Ceratopteris; species Ceratopteris richardii. The sequence goes on from CM035414.1 coordinate 135,714,604, forward strand.
GCGACCACACCAGTGTGAAGAGCACACCTGCGCCTCTAGGAATCCATAGCCGCATCTGCAAAATCATCAGTTTGGTGGACCATCGCGACGGTCTCAGACCATCGCGATTGTGTCATACCATCGCGATTGGCTCACGCCATCGCGACGGCTCGGCCGGACCATCGCGACGGTCTCACGCCATCGCGACGGTTCATTTGGACCATCGCGACGGTTCGCGGACCATCGCGATTGTTCGGTTGACCCCACACCATCGCGATTGGCTCACGCCATCGCGCCGACGGTGCCACGTGGCAAGTTGGACCATCGCGACGGCTCGCACCCTTGCACCATCGTGACAACCCGAAATTTTGGACCATCGCGATTGGCTCACGCCATCGCGCCCAGACCATCGCGATTGGCTCAAGCCATCGCATCTGTGACCATCGCGACGGTTCACTTTGGACCATCGCGATTGTTCACGTTGACCGTTGACTGACGCCATCGCGATTGTCCGCCTGATCGAGCCATCGCGACGGTTCACACTCACGCCATCGCGATTGTCCACTTTCACGCCATCGCGATTGTCCACTCTCACGCCATCGCGATTGTCCACTTTCACGCCATCGCGACGGTTCACCCTCACGCCATCGCGACGGTCCCAGACCATCGTGATCATCTCAGACCATCGCGATTGTGCACCCCCATCGCAAATTTTAGGGTTTCATTTTTTGGCCAATTTTGGGGCTATTTTTGGGAAATTTTTGGGTGATTAGACTCATAGGAGACCCCTTAGCTCATATTTGGAGAAAAACCTGTTTGTCAGTTTTTACCCCCCAGGGCCTGAATGGTCATAACTTTTTCATCCGAAGTCCGTTTTTTGAGCTTAATAGCTCATTAGAAAGCTCTTGAGGTTGACCTAGTTTGGGACTAGAAAGCCAGGGGGCAAACATTGAAAAGTTGGGCAAAAGGGAAGGGACTTAAAAGGTGTATATACTCAAGTGCTTGATCATCCAATTGTGAATTGGTCTAATATTGGAATTTTTCCAGGTCTAGCAAGGGTAATCAAAGACAACCAAGGCAAGGCAGTGAAGGGCATAAAGCTTGGGAAGCGCGACTTCTTGGGCATCGGAGCAACCAGAAAAGCTGACTCGAGGTTGGAAGATTACTCAACCCCCTCAGTCAATTCTTAGCTTAGGATAAACGTTAGCATTGTGGATTTAAGACGATAGGAACGCCTCAAGTTCAAGAGAATTAAATTTATCAAGTTCAAGACTAAAGTAAAGGTGTGTGACACGAAAACCTTAAGGAAAGAACATAAGTCTGACGGAACGAGAACTCAAAGTACCACGGAAAGTCGAATTCCTGACGCATACATTAAGACAAGAATCTAAAGAAATTTAAAAAGAATCAAGAAAGTAATAACAAAGAATCTGTGACGATCTGAGCGTGTACTGAGTGTGCAAGGAACAAAATTAATGAACCTTAGATCGGGCAAACATATAGGTAAGTCAGACCGACGAAGCCTTAGATCATCAGAGGCAAGTGTAAGAACTACTGCACGATCGTGGGCTCAACAATTGAACACTAGTTATCCCTACGAGAGCTCAGATACTAGTGATTCAGAAATGGCATTTAGCACAGAAAAACCAGAAGGAGGGTCGAATGTAGCCTATTTAGAAAAACCAGAAGGACCCTATAGAACACAACTAGAGTTTCTCCGAACCAACCGATTAGGTGCTCGCATCTATGAGGATGGTCTGCGAAGGCAAGTGGTGCAAATGCACAACCCCGATCAACCCATTGGATTGGAACGTCCAGTGGTGAAATTTGAGAGAGACGCGTACATAGACAAGGAAGGAACGATGTACATCTTAAGTACGCAGCAAAACAATACCAATGAGTTTGGCGTGATTCAACCAGAAACGGAAGCAAAACCTCAAGGAAAAGAACCATTAGAAGAGCCTAGAACACCTAGAGGGAAATCTGTACTTGTTGGCATACAAAGCAACAAAGGAGTCATGCACAATACGGCAACAAGGCCAGATTATTTTTTCCCATAGATTATGTACAACTCAAGTGATTTTAATCACTACACAAACATTGTAAATCCCGTTTTTGGGTAGAATAGACTCCATTTTGTGCAAGCCGAGGAGTCCTCGAGCTTGAGGAGTATTAGAAGTACCATCATACCAATTTTCATAATTTTTAGACTTCGTTTGAGCCCTCAAATAAGCCCTGGAACCTAATTTTTAACTAGGCCGGACACTAGGTCTGGACAGGGCCAAAACTAGTCAAAAACTATAAAAAGAGCTAGAGAGCTCATTTTTGGGCGGAGATTGTAATTGAAACGAACTTGTAAGAGCATTTTGAAAGTAATCTAAAAGCTCCATTGATTCTCACTCTTTGTCTTGCCTTGTGTGCGCGTGTGTGTGTATGTGTGTGCATGCTAGTGTGCTTCTCACTCACGCACTTGTGTCGCCACTTGCTCGAGGTCTTCATACCATCCTCACGTCTCCCTGGATTGACATTAAAGGAGGTGCTACTCATCACTGAGCTACACCAAATTTTGGCGCCGTTGCCGGGGATCGAGCTTTGAGGACGAGCGTGTGATGGTAAGACGTAGAGTTGACGCGTTGGAGTTGTAGGTATTTTCTTCACTCTCATCGATTTTCTTTTACTTTCTTCACCATCTTCATCACCATCATCATCATCACCATCTCCCACGTCCATCTCCATCATCGCGAAAATTTCAGTTTTTTGACTATATCCCCACCTCCACCTCATTTCCCTCATTTCACTTGTGAGAGAGAGCGAGAGAGCGAATTTGCATGTGCTGTTTTTGCATGTTTTCTGTTCCTACGAGAGATTCAAGAAGACAAATGGGATAACGAAAGTGAAGTCGCCCCTCCTTTTGAACTTGTGGACGACGCACACGACCAATTCCCACAAGACATCCCATCTATTTATGGGGAACATGAGAGTGCTCAGTCTCACGAGAGATTGGACTTTGAGTCTAATTCCATACAAGAGCTACCCCACTTCACAGGCCCATGGGAAGCAAAGTCCACATGTATGAGAGCACCCACAGTCATGGTAAGGAACGACGACTCAGTCATACCAAGGAACACGGAGGTAGTAACGAACACCAAGGTGCAACGCGATCTCATTTTGGAAGAACTACCTGAGGATAGACCAAACGCGCGGAAATATGCAGCCAGTCGAGTCACTGAAGTTGCAAAAACTCGTTCCCGGGCAGGATCCCATAGGACAGTGCCAGAAATTCCCTTGGATAAGATAGGAGATATGTGTGAAGATGAAGAAGGGAACACCTATCTTCCCATCACCTACCAGGAGTACACCACCAAGGCAATTTTGGACTCAGGGGCAGGAGTTGCAATTGCCACCACCTCCTTATGGAAGCGTTGGGGCAAGCCAGCACTCAGGCCAACGAGGATGAAATTGCAGATGGCCGATGGCCATATTGAGAGACCCTTAGGATTACTAGAAGGAATAACTCTCACCACTTGTGGTGTTGAGTTTGAGCATAGCTTTGCTATATGTGACTTCATCAAAAATCATGCCTATGAGATGATTTTGGGAAGACCATTTATGCGACAGTTGCAAGTGGTACAGGATTGGGGAACCAATTCCTTGTACCTGCAACACTTAGGTGTTACGACCAAAGTCAATCTCAAGGATTATTCTCATAGAGATGTCCCTCCTATCCAATGGAATCCCATCCATAGAGCCAAAGACGATACGGAATCGGTGCATTCCATAGGGTCTGGATCCTCATGGATGCATGAAGACACCCACTTATGGATGTGCAAGGTAGCAGTAGAAGAAGAGAAGAGAGAGAAGGCCAGAGAGGTAGGTGCTAAGGAAACCCATAGATCAATCCAAGACCCAGCCTATGCACCTGTAGTTTTTCCAGATGAAGAATTTGAACCTCACGGTTGGGCAGAAATTTTAGCAACAATGGACGTAGCCATCAATGAAGAACAATGGACACCTCACTGTGATGAGGATGGCTATGATATTTCAGTCTTCTCCATAGAGCCAATCATGGGAGAGGCAGTTCTAGAAGAATGCGAACCTAGCCCTGATGCATTTGAGGATGCAAGTGACTCCGATCTAGAGTCAATCATTATGGACCCACCATTTGCATCAGATGAAGAATACTTCCATGAAGTAGAATTTCAACCCCAGAGGCATGGAGAGATTACAAATGATGTAAGATTAGCAACGCATATGAGCCCAAAGGAAGAAGGAAAGAAACGGAAGAAGAGAGAAGTCTCACCAGAAGAGGAAGAATCTTTGTTTGAGGTCCCAGAAAATTTTAAGAAGTATGAAATAGATGACAGGAGAGTCATGATAAGAATGCCTAAAAGAGAGGCACAATCAGGAGAGGCCTATGATAACAAAGAAACTACCAAGAAAATAGTAGTGGCCATAGAAGAAGGAGAGGAGAGATGTACGTACATAGGTCATGACCTAACAGAAGAAGAGGAGTATGAGTTGATTGCCTTGCTAAGAGAATACAGAGATGTATTCGCTTGGAGTTACAAGGATTTGAAAGGTGTTGACCCGGACATCTGCTCACACACCATTCCCATGACTTCAGATGCTAAACCCTCTAAGCAAAAGCCTTATACATATAACGATAATTACGCTGCTAAGATCAAAGAAGAGATAGATAGATAGGTTGAAGCTGGATTCATCTATGAAATTGAGCACACTGAATGGGTATCCCCCATCGTTGTGGTGCCCAAGAAGAATGGCAAGCTGCGTGTGTGCATTAACTTGAAAAAGGTTAATGCCGCCACGATTCGAGATAACTATCCGCTTCCCATCACAGAACATCTCTTAGAAAGAGTGGCCGGCAAGGAAGTGTACAGCTTCCTTGATGGATTTTCGGGCTACAATCAAGTAGCCATAGCTCCAGAGGATCAACATAAGACAGCCTTTGCCACAGAATGGGGCATTTTTGCTTTTAGAGTAATGCCATTTGGGCTTACCAATGCACCAGCGACCTTCCAGAGGCTGATGTGCCATGTGTTTAAGGAGTTCCTGAGGAAGAGTTTAGAGGTCTATGTTGATGATCTTTGTGCTCATTCCAATGTTAGACAAACCCATATTCCTGAACTCAGACAAATCTTTGACAAATGTAGAGAATATCAAGTCTGCCTGAACCCAGAAAAGTGCGTTTTTATGGTCAGGCAAGGCAAGATTTTAGGACACATAGTGTCAAAGAATGGCATATCTACCGACGAAGAAAAAGTGAGAGCCATAGCAGAGCTACCTAGGCCAAAGAATGTCAAGGAAGTACAAGCTTTCATGGGGCATTGTGGTTATTATCGACGATTTATACACATGTATGCTGTCATTGCAAAGCCCATGTACGGACTTCTGACAAACTTTGAGTGGACGGATGAATGTGAGAATTCCTTCCAGGAGCTTAAACGAAGATTATGTTCAGCACCAATCTTGACCACACCAGATTGGAATAAGCCATTCCATGTTCATGTGGATGCATCCAATTATGCCATTGGATGTGTTCTTGCACAACCTACTGGTGAAGGTAATATGGATCTTCCAATTGCCTATGCCAGTAGACAATTGAATGCGGCTGAACGGAATTACACCACTACAGAGTGAGAAGGACTAGGCATGGTATATGCAGTTAAGAAATTTAGACACTATTTGCTTGCAAATAAGTTTAAATTTTTTACTGATCATCAGGCATTGCTATATCTTGTAAACAAGCCATGCAATACAGGAAGATTAGTAAGATGGTTTCTCTTGCTAATGGAATATGACTTTGAGGTTGTGGTAAGAAAAGGTAGGACTCACTTGAGAGCAGATCATCTCTCTAGGCTCACATCGGGAGAAGCCCCACAAGGAGTGCCAGATGACCTTCCTGATGCTTACTTGTTTAATTTGGAAGTTGTACCGCAGTGGGCCAAGCCATTGGTACCAGTATTGACATACGGGCCTAATCATCCAGTGATAAACACACGGAATAGGGAGGTTGTAAAAGCCCAAAAGTACCACATCATGGCAGGAAGTATGTACAAGCACACAGATCAAGGGATCTTGGCTTGTTGTGTAGAAGAGGATGAGTACGCTAAATGGTTGCAACTAGCACATGTAGGTGCGTTAGAGCAACACCATTCAAAGCAACGAACTTTACAGACTCTAAAGAGATTCGGAGTGCATTGGCCAACTATGGAAGCGGATGTCCAAAAGTTGTGCAAGGAATGCCCAATCTGTTGCACTAAACCACCAGTGGAACACGCCACTCTTTATCAAGTATCCATTGTGCCAGATTGGAGCGAACCACTAGTATCATTCCTAAGGACAAACACATTCCCTCCAGACATGACTCTGGCTAGGAAAAGAAGTCTAGAACAGGAAGCCTTGGATTACTCACTCATTGGTGATAATCTATACAAACGCGGTAAGGATGGTTACCTGAGACTGTGTGTCCATGAGAGTGAATATATTAAGATCTTGGAAACTGCTCACCAAGGTGTAGCAGGAGGACACTTTGGACCAGATCGGGTGATCAAGGCGATACTATTTGCGGGCTTCTGGTGGCCTACCCTTCACATGGATGCACATACCTATGTGAAACGGTGTGATGTCTGTCAAAGGACTCAGTATCCTATATGCAAAGATGAGATGCCACTTAAACCTATGATGGGTGGACGTGCATTCTCTAAGTGGGGAATAGACTTCGTAGGTCCTATTAATCCCCCAGCTAAGGGTTCTCATGCGGAATACATCATTGTTGCAACAGACTATCTAACCAAGTGGGTAGAGGTAAAAGCTACGACAAAGAACGATGCTCAAACAACTGCCAAATTCTTGTTTGAGAATGTATTCACGAGATATGGGCTACCTATAGAGCTTGTAAGTGATAGAGGCACTCATTTCTTGAACGAAGTGATTGAAAATCTACTCCAAGAATTCTTGGTAATACACAAGAAGTCTGCCCCCTATCATCCTCAAGCTAATGGACAAGCTGAGAGCACTAATAAGATTTTATGCAATGTACTGACGAAATTAGTGAACACTAAACGCTCTGATTGGGACAAACAGCTACACCATGCTGTTTGGGCATACCGAGTTGCCTACAAAACGGTACTCCAAGCCACCCCCTTTCAGATGGTATTCGGCCAAAACGCTGTGCTACCCTTGGACTTCCTAATCCCTACATTGAGAGTAGCACAAGAGCACGAATGGACGGGTCATGAGCTCTCCTCTAGGATCTTTGACCTTGAACGATTAGGAGAAACAAGACTGAGAGCCGCTGCTGGAATATATGCAGCCAAGAAGAGACAGAAGGCATATTTCGATGCCCATGTGAAGGATAAAGGCTTGAAAGCAGGAGATCTAGTCTTAGTCTATACACTAAAACAACACGCGAGGAAGCTAGAAAAGAGAGGCTACGGACCTATGATCATCAATAGGATCTCCACGAGTGGAGCAGTACAATTAGCCACGCTAGAAGGTGATCTCCTCCCAAACTATATTAGCGGTTGTAGAGTCAAGTTGTATCAGGAACCCCTCACGGAGGAAATGCTCAGCCGACTCAACACTGCTAAGAAACGCAAAGAGGAAGAAAAGCGCATTTGAGAAGAGGCTCAAGCAGAAGCTTTAGAACGCATCAGGAGGATGAAGTTACGAAGGCAAGGCCGAGATCAGACTAGAACAAATGACTATGCAGATCAAGGATATCCCATGGCCATGTGTGAAGTTGCAGGAACAAGCTCGCATAGAATAATCGATAGACGTCCTTTCATAACCATAGATATAGGACGAGGAAAGAGTGCAAGGACCGTAAGAGCCTTGATTGACTCAGGTGCAGCCACCAGTGCGGTTAGAGTGTCTTACTGTCAAGAGTTGCAGTTAACTGTCAATCCAGTGGAAGCATATCTCATAGGGCTGGGAGGCGTGGAAACCCCTTGCATGGGCGAGGTGGAACTTCCCCTCTACATTCATGATGAGACAATGACAGTTAAAGTACTGGTGTGTCAAGATGAGGATCTCACTGAACCTCTCGTCTTGGGTCAAGATTGGATCTATGACCAAGCAGTCAATCTAAACCTAAGAAGTGGACTTCTCCAGGTTTGGGTCAATCATAGTCGAATTACAGTAGAATTAGACAATGGAGCACTCGAGGAACTAGGAAAGGCACAGACTCCTGGTCCTTCCAGGGGTACACATGAAGATGACCATGCTGTTCTTGTTCAAAACCCTGTGTTGCAGAGGAATGATATTTGCAAAAACGGAGTCAGGGATGCAACGGAACTCCCTTCTTTTCCAAAGGCCAGAAGGAGGCAGCAACCAAAGGTGGATCACAGGCAGAAGAGGCAGAGTACTACCTATGTCCGAGATCAAAAGTACCTGCGCAGCAGAATGTCCCAGAAATTAAACCAGGTGTGGGTGCGGAAAGACGAACAACCGGTTGCACCACCGTCAACTACACGGGCAAAGCCTCTTATTAGTAACCAACAACACGACGCTAATAAGAAGTCTTTCAGGAACTCTTCTGCTAAAGTAAAATCTATTTGGGTGCCCAAGAAGTCGACGAAGGCAAGCCCACAATCAAGACAAATTTGGGTGCCTAAGGCTTGCTTGAGGGCACAAGTAGCTACGCCAAGGCCACAACCTATGCAGCATAACCCAACTACGAGTACAACCAGTATTCACTCGCTCTCAACACTTACGAACACACCAAGAACCAAGAGCACGCATGTAATCACTTATAAGTGGGTCCCTAAAAGGCCCGATTCCCAAACCGCGACACCGAGACCGCTCTCTAGAGTCTCTACGAAACCGAAAGCAAAGCCCATTCACTGCATTTGGCAGTCTAAGACCTGTAATAAACCCCCCGACCCCAATTTGTAAATTCAACCCCACTTACTAACGGCAGTAGTCTCCTAGGAATACACAAACATTAACTACACACACTGTCTTCGTGCACATACTAACCACTAACTCACCATCTACCTCATGTTAATGATTGTAACGGGGACAACAACGGATTTATTCTGTCCATTACGATGTTAACACATGATTCTGTATTCTCACAGAATCAGAAGGCAAGAAGTAAAATGGCAGAAGCGACAGGTTCGGGCTCACAAGTAGGGATACTTACTGCAGGAATTGATGTGGATAGCCTACCTGTGGATGTGCCCCCGACTGAACGACCAGTGGAAATGCTGCACCTTCAGCAAATCCCGGTGCCAGACCCACCTACAGGGATCACGGAAAGAGTCCATGCCAATTCTCATTGGTTCAATGGCATGCCAGGTTCATTAGGAGAGGCCAAGTATATCAGGGAGTCTAAGTGCGAGTATGACAGATCATGGGTGCGATTCCAATTTTTCTCCAAGGAGTTCGAGACCTTACAGAACACCGAAGATCTCCAAACCATATGGCAACGAGCAGGGTTGGCAGAATATTTTGAAGCCCCACTACCTAAACCCGACCTCCTCCGATGTTACTATTTGGTCTCCACATTACAAGCCAATGAAGATAAGGACAGACCCGGATCATTTGTTCTCCCCTCATTGCTGAGCAACAACGAGTTGAAGAGGTTTGAACTTACTGTGGAGTTGGTAAGTGACGCTTTGAATATGCATGGTACGCATGTACCCTCTGAAAAGGATGCTCTTGTTCCCGCTAATATGAAGGACAGGAAACTGCTGAAGCTTAAGGACATGGCAGCACTCACTCCAAATGTGTCCATCCCTCTCCGCATGTGCATGCAACATTTCGCCTTTCCCGGCCAAGACCGATTCACGCAACCACACAAGAAGATCTGGTTCGCTCTCTATTTAGCGGAAGCAGGTGCGTTACCCATTAAGCTCCCAGTATGGATTATAGATCAGTTGTATGAAGCAAACAAACGGGCATCTAGGAAATTAGTGGTGAACGGATGCTGTGCAATCACACGCATCATTTACCGATGCTTGGCATATGATGTTCCCATTGAACGTGCCTTAACTTGGGCACAATTACAAATGTTTAAAAGGCTCAAGACGTCCACACATCAGTCCAAGCGCATGAGGGGCGCGATCCCTTGTGTCCAGGCAAGGGAAGTCCTGACTACTCCCGAGGCATCACCACTAAGAGAGGCCACTGTACCTCCCTTTACCATTAGGATACCCAGGTCGGAATCTGACACTACGACACAACCTACCCCATCGGCTCCTCCAGTTACACCTGAATTCGAATTTGCTGCCACTGGAGAGGCTGAAGGACTGGACCCCCAGGATTTCGAAGCATTCCTACAAAGCACACAATTCTCTGATGTGGAGTTTTATTCAGAGGCAGAGGAGCAGGGCACATCCTCACGAAGAAGAAGAAAGTCTACAGACGGTAGACATGTCCATTGGAGTGACGCTCAGCAAAGTCAACAACACGGACACCCGGAAGAAGAAGAAGCGTATGAAGAAGAGACCACTGAAGCCCCAGCATATACAGCAGAACTCCGAAGGCTGTATCAGATTATGGAAAGAGTGCGATCGCAGCAATTACTCACTGAACAGAGCAGCAGAGTACTTATGACTCAGTTGTTGGAAGAAGCGGGAGTTGACTCAGAGTACAGGGAAGGTCTCTTATTGATGGCAGAAACATATGGAGTTGTAGAAGCTGTGCGCACTGCCATTCAGAGGCCTTCAGTTCAATATGACCCACGAAGGTTCCAGACACGACCTCGCTCAGGTAAAAATATCCAAATTCCCGTTACAGTTGCAGAAGAGCCAACTACCACACCAACCTCCCAAACAGCTAGCCAACAGCACCCCGCCACCCATGTGGAGTCCACCGAACCACTACCACCCACTCCCCCACCATCACCTCCTAGAAGAGAAACAGAGGAAACCACATCGACTACTCAACCCACTGACCCCACCTTCATCTTCCGCACTCCCATCTCTAGTGCCAACTTATTCTCTACCACTGATAACCCGACCTTTGAAGCAAACCCCATCACTACACAATCCACCGAAACCCTTCCAAAGCCTGCCCTAGGGCAACCATCCCCAATGCCTTCAGCCACGGGTCATCCTGACCCTAGATCCACATTCATGGGCTTCCCTGTTACCACGCAACCCTTTCAACCCTTCTCAACTTTACGACCCCAACCCCCGATATCCCTCTCTCCATTTCTACAATCCCTCCAGGACATCTTTGCTAGGGCTTTTCAACCAGGCTCTCAACCTTTCCCTGCCTTTTCCGCTCCCCACCCCACTTCGCACCTATTCACCACTTCCACACACACACCACCTACCATACCAATGTATATGGCAGACCCCACACTCACACCCACTCCTGAAGGTATGGACATTTTACCACCCACGGCACCTCCACCCACGGTTTCACCTCCTCCCATTCCCCCTCCACCAATTTCACCCACACTCACAACTTCCGTAGACACATCATTCACTGTATCCCTCCCCCAATTCCCTTCCCATGCATCTCCCACGGTAAACACCACACACTCATCTATAGGAAATGCATTGGACACCATGTTGGCTTGTATATCAAATTTAAGAACAGATTACATTCAGCTCCAGCAACAAAACGACCGCATGCACGAACACTCAGCTACACTACAGCACCGCCTTGCGGCACTAGAAGAGGAGAACGCTCGCCTCCACACACAGTTCCAAACCCTCCAAGAAGCCCATAACATATTGGAGGTACAGTTACAGAACGTAGATCAGGAAGCGGTGCAGGTGGTAGAAGGTCACCTACGGACACAATTGGAACGCAACTCCAAACTTCAGCGGAATATGGCACTACTCAAACGCCATCTTGCGGCTGCTCAGGAAGAGAATAGACGCCTGCAAATACAAAATCAAGAGAACCTGGAGGCAGCTATTGAGAGCACACCGGGGGCACCCATCAGCCCATCCAAGTTTCAAGCAGTGACCCCCGATAATATCAAGATTATATTGGAAGATTATGCCATGTTGCTCGAAGCACATGATAAGCTATCGGAGGAGCTGGGACAACTGAAGCAGGAACACCAACAAGCACCAGCAGCAGCCCCTCCCACCACCCCCTCCGCGGCTTCGCTTCTCACAGACGCAGAGGCCATAAAAGATCTCCAGAAACAGATCACTGAATTGCAAACACGCCTACTGCAATACGAGAGACCATCTTCCCCTCCAGAGGCTCCCACAGATGAAGAAGTTGTGCAAATCCCTGTGGAACAAACGTTTGACGAAGAATACGATCTGCAACCTTTCCCAGGAGGCCAACAAACAGAAGAAGCGCAGGACACATTCGAGGCACCACGGCCCCCATGGTTACGACAAGTGGAGGAAATAGGGAGTTCGCACGAAGAGCGCACCGTAGTGCAAAATCAGGCCATGAGGGTCATAGAGGAGACTGTGTTACAATCAGCTTACTTTAAGAACCTGTCATCGAGACGCCTGATTCTCTCATCGGAACTCCAATACAGGCCGTATTATATTATCTTGGCTGATTATAATGCAGAAATACAAAGAGTCACGGGTCAGATTCCTACTTTTGCGACCCAATTTCAACCCGAAGACCTTCCTCCAGAGGTGCAAAAAGGCAAGATTCGTCAACCAACATGGCGGCAGAAACTTTTAGAGACCTATCCAGAAATGCTACGCACATGGAACAACGCGCCGTTGCACCTCCTGTACAACCCATGCTACGGCCCAGTCCCCAGCCGCAGGTCGTGGAAGGCATTTAATATCAAGGTACAGAACAACGCGCAATGCAAGGAATGGCTGAACTACCCGTACATCGCGCCACCACAAGGACCACCATCGGTAGCATATATGATGGGGACCATTCGCCACTGGATGCCGCGCTTGAAGCCCATGCAAGATGTAGCAGCGCAAATGATGCTTAAAATCTTAGATATGATGCAAGTAGTCCTGAAGACCTTCAGAAATGCAGCCGCACCACAGGTACGTCTCCCGGGGTTTAGCAATGGAAATTACGACTTGGTGTATGACATGAGCACCACCCCCAGTATTCGTGTGGCTTACGCTTGGCATGCACGTATCAAATACCTCCCCGCCTGCTACAAACAGACCTTCGAAGAGATGTTCAGATAAGGTTTCTGGGAGTATCACTTGGAGGTTTTCGCACCAAAGCCAACACATCTGCTTCAACTGTTTGCTTGTGAACAAGCAATGTATTCAGAGTACTACACCACCCCGCAACCCGAAACCCCTGGTGCAATAAATTGGGATGCATTGGAAGCTGATCTAGCAAGAGGCTTAAGGATAGGAGAACATGAACTGGCCACCAATGTCATCCAATATTACATCGACCACCCGAGGGAACAAAGGTCTGTCAGGGGCGACAGACGCTAGGAAGGGGGGAGTGTTGGCATACAAAGCAACAAAGGAGTCATGCACAATACGGCAACAAGGCCAGATTATTTTTTCCCATAGATTATGTACAACTCAAGTGATTTTAATCACTACACAAACATTGTAAATCCCGTTTTTGGGTAGAATAGACTCCATTTTGTGCAAGCCGAGGAGTCCTTGAGCTTGAGGAGTATTAGAAGTACCATCATACCAATTTTCATAATTTTTAGACTTCGTTTGAGCCCTCAAATAAGCCCTGGAACCTAATTTTTAACTAGGCCGGACACTAGGTCTGGACAGGGCCAAAACTAGTCAAAAACTATAAAAAGAGCTAGAGAGCTCATTTTTGGGCGGAGATTGTAATTGAAACGAACTTGTAAGAGCATTTTGAAAGTAATCTAAAAGCTCCATTGATTCTCACTCTTTGTCTTGCCTTGTGTGCGCGTGTGTGTGTATGTGTGTGCATGCTAGTGTGCTTCTCACTCACGCACTTGTGTCGCCACTTGCTCGAGGTCTTCATACCATCCTCACATCTCCCTGGATTGACATTAAAGGAGGTGCTACTCATCACTGAGCTACAGTACTGACATGAGTACTAATCCCGGAATGGATCCCTCAAGACAACAGAAGCATAGAGTTGTTTGTAAATAAAGAAACTGATGAAGCCTTTTGGAGATACAAGACAGAACTACTTAGTGAGGTAGGTATCATCACGATATACGAGTTCAAGGACCCGGATACACCTGGAAAGGTTGTATACCTGGATGAGACTTCAGAAAGAGTCTTTGTGGTACCTGACCACGCTAAAAACACATACACATGGAGAGGTGAATTGGTATTCCCTCCATCTAGAACGAACATGAATACAAGTCAACAAGGGGCAGGAACATCATCAGCCCATGGAAATCAAAGAGAGAAAAATAAAGAAAGACCCGAAGTAAGCTTCACTCATCCCGTAGGGAGAGATAGAACAACCACGGACACTAATAGAGCAGATAGACAAAGAGATCATGGAATACCAGGTGGTAGAGATGATTTTCCTCTACCTAGACCACGTGAACACGCAAGAATATTGAGACCCACTCAGTTAGTGAAATCCATGAAGAATTATTTTGATGGGACAGGAGATCCCTATGACCATGTCGCAGAATTCAAGCAAGTACTAAGAGCAGAACAAGTTGAAGACATGTTCACGCAATATAATGCATTTGGACTAACCTTAAAGAATACAGCTTTAACTTGGTTCCAACCATTGCAACAAAGGCAATTTAGAGACATCCATCACTTTTTAGAGTCATTCATCACTGAATTCTCTAAAAGTGGGATTAGACATGACACGTCTTCGTTGATTCATAGCTTTAAACAGACTCCTCAGGAAACAGTTAGACTGGCAGGACGTAGGTTTAGACAATATGTTGAACGATGTCCAATGCAAGAGCTACCCTCAGAGGCCAAGCAAGTGTCATTGTTTCTAGATGGCTTGTTGAGCTCTAAACTACGCTCCTACGTGTACCTAAAAGAACCCAGAACGCTAGAGCAATGTATAAGAATTTGTATAGACATTGAGGACAACTTAGGAGACGAGTTGGAACTCTCAAAAGTCTATAAGGACTCAGACTGTTCATCTCTAGCATCCACAAAATTGACTAGCTCAATAGAAGACCTAGCAGAAAAAGTGGCCCAGAAATTAGGAGTTTCTAGTAAACCTAGGGTGCTAATGAACAAGCGTTGTTACACCTGTGGTGGTGACCATATGGCAAATGTGTGTCCCAATGCACCACAACCACAAGCCAACCCTAATGGCCAATACTGTACAATTGAGAGAAGATACACGAATCATACGGCTCAAGACTGCCCATACAACAAACAAACCGTGAGACAGAACTACCTGCAAGCATACCCGCAACCAGGTAGGTATCAAGGCCAATACAATACTCAACCTTATTACTATAGGCCTCCTCAGAACTACCCATACCAGGCTCAATAGAGACCTCAACCTGTCTTAGCTCAGCAGCCACCCCCACCAGCGAATGTCATCTCAGTCAAATACGCTGCTGCAGAAGAGAACCTAAGTAGAGCTATAGTGCCTTCTTCACCTTTGATCACAGAGGGTGACCCGAACTCAAACAGTTTTGACTCTACACATGTAGATAGTCCACCCGCATATTACACAGAGTCACCAGAACACGTAGAAACCTATCATTATGATAGTCCACCAGTGGAACCTAGTTGGGAGCCCGACTATGCTAATGTGATGTGCACAAACCCAAATCCACGGCCCCAATTGAGACAACAAAGACCACAGGGCCCTAGAGGACCATGCTTTAGGTGCCAAGGAGATCACTTCATAAAGGATTGTCCACATCCCCCGATAGTAGGACAATCACAATACTATAACATCCAAGGCTTTTGTGCCGATTGTGGCAAAGAGCATATAATCAAAGATTGTCCTAAGAACCCTGTTAATGCTTCGAATGTGACACCGATCAACGTGATAGGTATTGTAAATAACGTAGATGGATTCAACCCTACATACGTGCCGATCCAAGCTATAACAAGAGCCCAGGTGCTCTTACAGAACCAACAGCTTAATCAAGAGAAAGTAGCTGGAAGTAGTGAAGTTGCAGAATCTAGCAGTAAAAAGACAAAATCTTGGAAAGATTCTAGAGAAAGAATTAAGAGAAAATGGAGTAAAAAGATAACTGAGTTGGAAGGAAGTTTGAAGGAATCTAGAGCCAAAATCCTAGAATTGACTTCATAGGAATTGAATCAAGAGAATCCAGCTCAGAAATCAGGATCAGTTCTAGCGGAACCCATACTAGAAAATCTAGACATGATGTTTCGTGCATATCAAGCTAGATTAAAAGAGGGACCTCAGGTAGCTGAAATGAGCAAAAACTACCCTCGAGCTGATCTAGAAATTGAGAGAACTAAACTTTGCATGAAGATGGTAGAACTAGCACAAGCTTTGTTCGAAGCCTCTAGATATCTTAATTGGAATAACATGGCAAAACCGGAATTACATTTTCAAGGACTAATGGAGAGGCTAGAATACTTGATAGAGAGCAAAGAGAAAAAAGATCAGCCTAGGAACCCTATTGTCCCAGAGACACAGGAAAGGAATGCACCATCCCTGTCTCAAGTACCCAATACAGAAAGTCAAGACAATTTGTCTTCCATACATAAATATTCACATGAATTTTTGAGAGAAATACAAGAAGAGAAGTGGAGAAAGGAACAAGGAACCCATCCTCCTATTCAAGAAATAGACGACTTGCAAGAACAATTTCCCCAAGACATTCCCTCTATTTACGATGAGGTAGAGGAGGAACAACTGAGTGAACACACAGCTTTTGAATCTAATTCCTTACAAGAATTACCTCAGTTCACAGGACCTTGGGAAGCAAAGTCTATTAGTATGAGAGCACCCACGATAATAGTGAGGAATGAAGAATCAGTAATCCCTAGAAACACGGAAGTGATCAAGAACACTAAAGTACAATGTAATCTCACTCTAGAGGAGTTGTTAAAGGTAAAACCAGAATTGTGGAAACATGTAGCAAATCAATTCCCCGAGCTTGCTACTACTCCCTCACAAATAGGATCACAAAATAAGGTACCAGAAATACCCGTAGAAAAGATTGGAGATGTAAGCGAAGGAGAGGAAGGTAACACTTATCTTCCGATAACCCATCAGGGCTACACCACGAAAGCCATCTTAGATTCAGGAGCCAGCGTAGCCATCGCTACCACCGCTTTATGGAAACGTTGGGGTAAGCCAGCATTAAGACCCACCAGGATGAAGCTACAAATGGCCGACGGACACATAGAAAAACCATTAGGCTTACTAGAAGGAATATCACTCACCACTTGTGGTGTAGAATTTGAGCATACCTTTGCCATTTGTGACTTTGCAAAAAATCATGCATATGAGATGATATTGGGACGACCATTCATGCGTCAGTTGCAAATTGTACAAGATTGGGGAACTAATTCTTTGTACTTGCAACATTTAGGGGTGACTACCAAAGTCAATCTTAAAGACTATTCACATCGAGATGTACCCCCAATACAATGGAATACCATCCATAAGACACCAGTAGAGACGGAATCCGTGCACTCATTAGAATCAGATCCTTCTTGGTTGCATGAGGATACTCATTTATGGATGTGTAAAGTAGCCAAACAAGAGGAAGAAAGATTAGAAGCAAGGACCTTAGGTGCAGAACAACATCCACGAACTCTTCAAGACCCAGCTTACGCACCTGTAGTATTCCCAGACGAAGAGTTTGAACCCCATGGTTGGGCAGAAATCCTAGCAACCATGGACGTAGCCATCAATGAAGAACAATGGACACCCCACTGTGACGAGGATGGCTATGACATTTCAGTTTTCACGATAGAGCCAATCATGTGCGATGCAATTTTAGAAGAATGTGAACCTAACACTGATGCATTTGAGGATGCGAGTGATTTTGATTTAGAATCAATTATCATGGACTCTCCATTTGCATCAGAGGAAGAATATTTCTACGAAGTAGACACTCACCCTCAGAGACACGAGGAAGTTATGAATGAGGTGAGGTTAGCCACGGAAGTGACTAACAAGAGTGAAGGCAAGAAAAGAAAGAAGAAAGAAACCATGTCAGAAAAAGAAGAATCTTTGTTTGAGGTACCCGAGAATTTCAAGAAATATGAAATCGAAGATAGAAGAATCATGGTACGAATGCCTAATAGAAAGGCGAATGACGGACAAGTATATGACAATCGAGAGAAAACCAAGAAAATAATCGTAGCCATAGAAGGAGAAGAAGAAAAATGTACATACATAGGGCATGATTTGACAAAGGAAGAAGAAGAAGAATTAGTTGCCCTATTACGCGAATATAGAGATGTGTTCGCTTGGAGTTACAAAGATTTGAAGGGAGTAGATCCAGATATATGTTCTCATAGAATCCCTATGACTCCAGATGCAAAACCGACAAAACAGAAACCGTACACGTACAATGATAACTACGCTGTGAAGATTAAAGAGGAGATAGATCGCTTGATAGAAGCAGGATTCATTTACGAAATTGAGCATACCGAATGGGTATCTCCCATTGTGGTTGTGCCCAAGAAGAATGGAAAATTGCGTGTGTGTATTAACCTTAAAAAAGTTAATGCCGCAACGATTAGAGATAGTTATCCTCTTCCTATCACAGAACATCTATTGGAAAGAGTTGCGGGCAAGGAAGTTTACAGCTTCCTTGATGGTTTTTCAGGCTATAATCAAGTAGCCATTGCTCCAGAAGACCAACACAAGACGGCATTTGCCACTGAATGGGGCATATTTGCATTTCGTGTGATGCCATTTGGCTTAACAAATGCACCCGCCACTTTCCAGCGACTCATGTGTCATGTTTTTAAGGAATTCTTATGCAAGAGTTTGGAAGTTTATGTCGATGACTTATGTGCTCATTCAAATGTAAGACAGACACATATCCCAGAGTTAAGACAAATATTTGACAAATGTCGAGAATATCAGGTTTGTTTGAACCCAGAAAAGTGCGTTTTCATGGTCAGACAAGGCAAAATTCTAGGACACATTGTGTCAAAAAATGGAATCTCTACGGATGAAGAAAAGGTGAAGGTAATTGCAGAATTACCTAGACCAACTAATGTGAAAGAGGTACAGGCATTTATGGGCCATTGCGGTTATTATAGGAGATTCATACACATGTATGCAATCATAGCCAAGCCTTTGTACTCTCTTTTAACCAACTTTGAATGGACATATGAATGTGAAAATTCATTCAATGAACTTAAACGACGCTTGTGCTCAGCACCTATATTGACTACCCCAGATTGGAGTAAGCCATTCCATGTACATGTGGATGCATCCAATTATGCCATAGGATGTGTGTTAGCACAACCCACGAATGAAGGTAACATAGATCTCCCCATAGCTTACGCAAGCAGACAATTGAACGCAGCAGAAAGAAATTACACCACGACGGAACGAGAAGGATTAGAGATGATCTACGTGGTAAAGAAGTTTAGACACTACTTGTTGGCCAACAAATTCAAGTTCTTTACAGATCATCAAGCCCTATTATACTTAGTCAACAAACCATGTAACACAGGACGATTGATACGTTGGTTTCTATTACTCATGGAGTATGATTTTGAAGTAGTAGTCAGGAAAGGAAAGACACATCTTAGAGCTGACCACCTTTCAAGATTAACCTCAGGAGAAGCTCCTCAAGGAGTAGCGGATGATCTACCAGATGCATACTTGTTTAACCTTGAGATCGCACCAGAATGGGCTAAACCTATAGTCCCTATTCTCACATATGGACCCAAGAATCCTAGGATAAAGATCAAAGAGGGAGAGATTACCAAGTCTCAGAGATACCAAATAATGGCAGGAAGCATATATAAACAGGATAATCAAAAGATTCTTGCTTGTTGTGTAGATGAATCAGAACATGCGAATTGGTTGCAATTAGCACACATAGGTGCATTAAAGCAACATCATTCAAAAAATCGAACATTACAGACTCTGCATAGACTAGGAGTATATTGGCCTACGATGGAAGCAGATGTCTACAAGTTGTGTAAAGAATGCCATGTTTGTTGTGAAAGACCACCAGTAGAGCATGCTACATTATATCACGTGTCTCTCACACCAGACTGGAGTGAACAATTAGTGACATACTTGAGGACGAAGACATTCCCTCAAGGAATGACCTTAGCACGACAACGCAGTCTAGAGCAGGAAGATCAAGATTATTCACTTATTGGCGATAATCTATACAAAAGAGGACGAGATGGATATCTACGACAATGTGTTCATGAAAGCGATTATCTGAGCATACTAGAGATTGCACACCAAGGTGTTGCAGGAGGTCATTTTGGACCCGATAGGATAATCAAAGCCATCCTCTTTGCAGGATTATGGTGGCCCACTCTTCACATGGATGCTCATACCTATGTAAAGAGATGTGATGTGTGCCAAAGAACTCAGTTTCCTACTCGCAGAGATGAAATGCCATTGAAACCCATGATGGGCGGACGTGCATTTTCTAAGTGGGGTATAGACTTTGTAGGACCCATTAACCCCCCTGCAAAAGGTACACATGCTGAATACATTATTGTTGCCACAGATTATCTTACGAAATGGGTAGAGGCAAAAGCCACGAAAAAGAATGATGCACACACAACTGCAAAATTCTTATTTGAGAATGTCTTTACAAGATATGGATTGCCTATAGAGTTAGTGAGCGATCGAGGCACTCAATTTCTAAACCAAGTCATTGAATATTTGTTACAGGATTTTATGGTGATTCACAAGAAATCCGCACCATATCATCCTCAGGCCAATGGTCAGGCTGAAAGCACTAATAAGATCCTTTGTAACGTACTGACGAAACTCGTGAACAACAAACGTTCAGATTGGGACAAACAGTTACACCACGCTGTTTGGGCATATCGAGTGGCCTACAAGACCGTACTCAATGCAACTCCCTTTCAGATGGTTTTTGGTCAGAATGCAGTGCTTCCTTTGGACTTCTTGATACCGACCCTTAAGGTTGCACAAGAACATCAGTGGACCGGCCATGAATTATCAGCGAGGATAATGGACTTGGAACGATTAGGAGAAACCAGGCTAAAGGCAGCAGCAGGAATATATGCAGCGAAGAAGCGACAGAAAGCATATTTTGATGCACATGTGAAAGATAAAGGCCTAAAAGAAGGAGATTTAGTTCTAGTATATACGCTAAAGCAACACGCACGTAAGTTAGAAAAGCGAGGTTATGGACCTATGATCATTAACAGACTCTCAACAAGTGGAGCAGTACAATTAGCCACTTTAGAAGGAGATATAATGCCTAATTATATCAGTGGCTGTAGAGTCAAGCTATATCAGGAACCTCTTACTGAGGATATGCTTAGACGACTCACGTTGGCAAAGAAGCGTAAGGAGGAAGAAAATAGAATACGAGCGGAAGCTCAGGCAGAAGCAATAGAACGCATTAAACGCATGAAGTTAAGAAGACAAGGACTAGGGAGAGAACATTATAACCATCTGGAAACTACACCCAGATATCCCATGGCCATGTGTCAAGTAAAGTCAACCACTCATCCTAGTATAGTGGACAGGAGACCATTCATTACAGTCAGGCTAGAGCACGACAACCCTTGCCAAGAGCTCAGAGCTTTAATTGACTCAGGTGCTGCGACTAGTGCTATTAGATGGTCCCACTATAAGGATTCAGGAATAGAAATGCGGCCAATTGAGGCATACCTCATAGGGCTAGGAGGCATGGAAACCCCTTGCATGGGTGAGGTGGACCTTCCTATCCTCATTAAGGATGTGACCATGACAGCGAAGCTACTAGTGTGCCATGATGACGACCTGATAGAACCCCTAATCCTTGGCCAAGATTGGCTATACGATCACTCAATGGACCTAAATCTTAGACAAGGCTCCTTACAGATTGGAACCTTAGAGCAGAAGCGAGTGATACCGCTTGACTTCCCTAATTGCATTCCGATTGAGGTTTGTAATCCTAGACCCTATGAAACGCATGCGACGGAAGACCGGAAGATCTTGGGTGAGACCAGTCACGTTACGTCTACACCAACCCACTCGGGCTTGGCTAGGGACAATTGTCAATCAGAAGGACGACAAGAGATCTTCCCTGGGGCTTCCTGCAAACTAGAAGGGGCAGCTACCCAACCGCTAGGGCAGATAGACACAATCAGCGGTCAGGTGGGTTGCATCAGCGGCCAAATGAGCACAACACCCTATGGTGCTCATCCTTCCAAACTTGCTGCGGACTGGCCTAGATTAAAGATAAAGAACGAATCACTTCCTAATGGGCAGGTCACGCAAGTGTTGGATCTCCCTTCTTTTCCAAAGCAGAGCGTCCATTGGACCTCTCAAACCCAACCTCGAAAGAGTCAACCACAACAGAAGGACCCAGACCGATGACACCACCAGACAAGGCAAGGAAAGCAGCAGTATCAACATCATAGAACAAGTGGCACGAAACAAATATGGGTGCCAAAAGGACAGTAACCACAGGCTATCGGCAACACTGCAGACGAGAACAAGACAAAGTTTCAACAGAAGCAGAGTCAGCATCCAAAGTCCCCTCGATCTTCTTTCCCAAGTACAAATACTCGACAAATTTGGATCGCCAAGAAATACCTTATCCATAGACCCACACCCATGCAGATTTGGGTACCCAAACAATGTATTATAGCCCAACCCTCTAGCCATGTAATATATACCCCTCCGAAATCTTTTCATCCTTCAATACCACCAAACCCGATACCACTTTTTGTCCCTCAGCAGAAACATGCCACCCACTCGAAGACTCTTAGGAAATGGATACCGAAACGTATCCAAACGTCTTCTTGTACCCCATTATCTAACAATTTTCCCACCCCATTTAAACTCCACCCTTGTAATAATTCACCCTCAACCAAACCTTGTATAAATTCATACACCTAAACCCCACATCATGCATAATAAAAGCTCATCAAGAATTGTCGGCATAATCTGAACCATGTAGGTGTCTAGAGACCTGCATTAGCTCTGCAAAAAGATCATTCCATCAATCACTTCACGACACTTGGCTACACGGGTTACACATCGGTTATGGAAAGGGATTGCGGTCTCACCTTATTGGGATCATAATTAATTTCCATGCTAATGTGTTAATCTTTTGTAGCAGATCTTTTCCATTAGCTCGTCAGTCATCATGCAAACCGAAGCAGGACCATCAGAAGCTGACCCCAGTGCATCGATGGCCACTATTGGAGAATTACTAGCGGAATCTTATCCTACGATGCAACCACCAGAGTTTCAAGGTTTTCCAGGACCCATGCCAATCGATGATCCTCCTAGAGGATATACTGAGAAGATTCATCGTAATTCTCATTGGTTTCAAGGCCTAGCAGGACCATTAGCAGACGCTGATTTCATATTTGAGGCCAATTTGGCGTTTGATCTTCGCACATGGACCAAGTACCAGTTCTTGTCAAGAGAATTTGAAGGACTACAGAATACACAAGATCTAACGCACGTTTGGGCACGAGCGGGATTTACAGAGTATTTTAGCGACCCTCTGCCTAAACCCAATTTTTACAGATGTTTTTACTTGGTAACCACCTTAACAGCTTCAGAAAACAAGGATCTACCTGGCACATTCATGTTACCATCCTTGGTAAATGATCCTCCATTCAGAAGGTTTTATTTGTCTAAAGATTTAATTCACGCAGCTCTGAAAATACATGGAACACACACTCCGACGGAGAGGGAACGGCTAGTCCCAGAGCAGATGAAACGTGGTGACGTAACTAAGTGGGAGGATATTTCAGCCATAACCCCTGAGCTTTCCAAGCCATTACGGATATGCATGCAGCACTTTGCTTTCCCAGCTCAGGATCGTTTTACCATGCCCCACAAGAGAATCTGGTTTGGTTTATACTTAGCATGTACTGGACCGCAAACGGTTGATCTAGCCAGCTGGATAATTGATCAGCTCTATTTGGCACAACATAGGTGGGAGTGAAAGAAGGTAATCAATGGGTGCTGCGCCCTCACCAGGATCATATATATGTGCTTGGCGTATGACTTACCAATTGAGCGTGCCATGACCAGTGAGGAACTGAAAGCATTCAAAGGCACCACTAGGAAGGCTAGAAAGTCTAGCAAAGGCAGAGCCGGAAAGCGGATGAGAGGTACTATCCCGTGCCTACAAGTCCCAGAATCACCCTCGCCACAACCATCTCCAGAGCAGTCACCAACAACAGCCACTCCCACGGTACCACCAATTCGTATACGGTTATCAAGACCAGTTACGCCGGAGGGCACCACCAGTACTGTTGCACCTCAAACAGCCACAACCACAGAACCTATCACCACAGCAGCTGAACTTCCCACTACTATTGGTGCGGAAGCTTTCTCTTTTCCAATACCCCATTTAGAAGCAGGACAAGCAGAGCCACTGGACCAAACTTTTGATTTTGAGATGCCCGATGCATTCTCCAATGAGTTCCAATTTTCAGAAGGATAATTGTTTTCTCAAGAATTTGAAAGGCCTAGCTACCCCACCACTCCCAGGGATCAACCACAAGGACAGATCGTGTCCAGCTCTGATGACGAAAGAACAGCAACCGATGACGACGAAGGAGACGACGAAGCTAGCCAGGGAACTCAGGAATCCCAAGAGCATGAACAGACAAATGGTCAAGGCCAACAAACAGACACACATGGTGATACAAGTACCCATGAAGATGAAACTTACGAAGCAGCAGCTTACACACTAGCTATCAAGAAGCTGTATAGAACTATGGAAAAAGTTTGGGCACGCAAAAAACTGACAGAGGAAGAGAGTCAAACAATAATAGAACAAGAACTTGTCACAGGCGGATTCGAAGACGCATACATCAAAGGATTCAGAGAGTTAGTCAAATCAGTAGGCTCCAACGAAGCCCTCAGGTACTTGCAACGAAAGCCACTACCACAGTTTGACCCCCGCAGAGTACGACTACTTTCAAAGCCCGGCGAATACATTCGTGTACCAACAGGAGCACAGTCTTCAGAACAAGCCAGGGAGGCACGCCTCGTCCCCGAAAGTTCGTTGGCAGTAGAAACCATCTTTGTAGATTCCCCACCCCGCGCTACAACTGTACATACCTCAGTAGTCACTGAAGTACCGACCACCCCAACCGCTCCTCCATCACCGCCCATTCCTCCAGCCTCACCTCTTCACCCTCCTTCCCCAAGACCAACATCTTCATTCGCCGGTGGTGTTGCAGAAATAGTCTTTACGACCACTCACCCCACAATTCCCGCACCCATTAGCCCTAGTCTACCCCCTCCCACACCCACCTTTCTATCCAACCCATTCCTTCATCAATCTCTTCCACCTTTCCCCACAACTCCAAGACCCCTTTTCCCATTCCCACCGCCATTAACCTTCTCCCCCGTCTCACCTCCCTGACCCACTGTAACCCCTCTTCCCCCTTTCTACCAAGCTGCTCCAGCCAGCCCCCCTGTAAATTACCCCTCAACCTTTGTAAATCTCGTATTTACACCAGCACGAGTACCCACGATCACACCCATATTCACGGTCACCGCACTAGATACGTCCACTGACATGGACATCTCACCACCCACTGCACCATCACTCACTTCACTCACGGCACAAACATTTTTAGGCACATCACAATTTTCAACGATCACTACATCATCCACCTTCCCACCCCCATTCTCCATTCCCACTGCATCTACACCAACTGCATCTTCATTTAGCACCCCATTAATACTATCACCCACTGTAGATAATGCATTTTGACAGATGTTCATGTGTATGACGCAAGTAAGAGATGAGTTCACATCTCTTGGTGATAATTATCAGCAGCTGCAGAGGACAACCAATGACTTACAGTCGCAGCTTAATTTATTGTCTATTGAGAATGCCTCTCTGAACACCCGCTACCAGGAATTACGTGAAGCCTATCACAAATTGGAACTAGAAAGCGAAGAAAAGACCAAGGAAGCAACTACTGACCTGGATAACTTATTAAGAGCCCAGACAGTCCGCAATGCAACGCTAACACGCAACATGGGCTTACTACGAAGACACCTAGCAGCCGCCAAGGAAGAAAACCAGCGCTTACAGGATCAGAACCGAGAAAACTTAGAAGCAGCGCTCGACCACCCAGACCAACCACTCAGTCCTAGCAGGTTCAAAGCCATTCCTTCAGACTCGATGAAAATGCTGCTAGACGATCATGTAAGATTACTAGATGAATACGACCGCATGAACGAGGAGTTACAGAAACTCAAAGAAGATCACAAATTACTCTAGTTACGAGAACCGGCACACCAAGACATACCAGCACCTGTGGACCCCTCTCCTGACCTCCTAGAGGAACTCAACTCATTACGGGCCCAGGTATCACACCTTGAATCAAGGATCGCAGTATATGAAGCACCACCAGGGCCAGATTCCCCACCTGAGCTTCCAGCTGAGGAAGAAACGGTCACCATCCCGGTGGAGGAAACGTTTGAAGAAGCGTACGAGCCACAACCCATCCCAGGCGGACGCGTCACGGCCGAAGGTCAGATGACGTACGAACTTCCGACCCCCGCGTGGATGAAGACTATTGAGGAACTTGGAACAACGCACTCAGCGAGAGTAGAGGCACAATTACATGCCATGGCGATGATAGAAGAAAGAATATTACAGTCTCCATTCTTTGCTCATTTGGCCCCGCGACGATACATATCTGGGCATGAGCTACAGTATAAACCGTATTTCATGTTAATGGCCGAATACCAGTTAGCCATTGAGAAAGAGACAGGTAAGAAACCATCGCATGCAACTCAATTCGAGGCGGAGGATTTGCCACTAGATGCACAACAAGGAAGGATCTATCAACCAGAGTGGCGAAAAGATTTACTACAGCAGTATCCAGAAATGATGAGTACATGGGTAAAGGCACCTTTGCATTTAAAGTACAACCCATGTTGGGGACCAGTACCACGACGCCGCTTGTAATAAAGTAAGTCTATGATCCAAGGGTCTGGCCGGTTCAGACAGATCTGAAATCGGACACCGTTTGGTCATCTGTGTGTATGACCAAAGATCTCGAGTTTAGACTTACTAGGAGGTCTTGTGCTCTTGTGAACAAGTGAACCACTTAGCTTAGTGGTTAAGTCTCAAGGATGTGAAGGACGAGGTCTTGGGTTCAATCCCCATGAGGTACATGGGAAGAGTATTTTGCCCAAAGAGCTCTAGAACCTTCTAGAAGCATCCACTGGACACTTGGCGCACATGTAGTTACATGGCTGACACTTGGATGGTTAGTATCCACCTGCCCAAGAAGGCAGTCCCCTGGAGAGAGCTATATATAGAGGCATTTGGTTGGGAGGAGGGTCATCTCTCAAGCATGTGGTGGTCGTAATCGCTACGCTGTTGCATTGGTATCAGAGCCATCTCCATAGCTTTTATCTTCTTGCTTGGAATTTTGACGTGCGAATCCTGCCCCCGCCCGCATTAAGATGCTCGTCGAAATCATTCTCATGCTTTAGCTTAGAGCAAGAGAGTATTAAAAAAAAGGTTATTCATCTTTGTGTGCTAAGGGGGAATCGAACTCGCGCCCCTCTGTTGAGAGGGCGCTGCCTTATCCACGGAGAGAAGCGCCGTTCGTGCTCTTCTTCATGAAGCAGATCCTTATACAATCATCGGTTCGCTGAGGGAGGTTTCATCGAAGAAGATCCAAAAGGAAATATTCTTGTGAAGCAGAGGGTGATCGAACCCCCGTCCCCCCGATTGGAGCACGCTGCTCTATCTAGAAGAGCATCCCCGTCGGCGTGAAGATATAGCAGAAGGACTTGCTGAACTCCTGAAGAAGCTCTCAAATAGGGGCCAAAAAGATTGATCCTCTCTACTGCACGTCCGCGGGTGATCGAACCCGAGACCCGCTGAAGCGAGCGTGTCCGCCTATCTATTACGCCACAAAAGTACACGGGAGTACTGCTGAGAAGGTAACTAATCTCTCAAGCATGTGGTGGTCGTAATCGCTACGCTGTTGCACCGCTCCTGGACTGCCTTTGCTATTAAGGTACAAAACAATAAGCAGTGCCAAGACTGGTTGAATTACCCCTATTTTAAGCCACCCATTGAGTTACCAACTCTTGGCTACATGATGGCTACAATTCACCACTGGCTCCCTAGATTAAAGCATATGGACGATATAGCGGCGCATATGACTGTCAAAATCTTTGACATGATGCAAATGATTTTTAAAGTCTTCCGACACGTCAAGGCACCACATGTCAACACCCCGGGCTTTGAGCATGGCAATTTCAATCTGGTATATGATATGAGTACAACGCCATCACTACGGGTGTGTTATGCCTGGCACTGCAGAATAAAGTACCTACCGGCGTGCTACAAGCAGACGTTCGAAGAGATGTTCACAACCGGCTTCTGGGAATACCATTCAGAGGTATTCATAAGCAGGCCTACACATTTATTACAATTATTTGCCTGTGAACGAATGGTCTATTCCACACACTATCAGCTCCCGCCACCGGAAGAACCGCAACCAATCGACTGGGAGAAACTCGAGGCAGATCTGGCCCGAGGCATTCGTATCTCCGAGCACACCCTCGCTCAAGACCTCCTACAGAACTATATCCGGCAGACCCCACAACAAGGTTCTGTCAGGGACGACAGAAGCGAGAGGGAGGGGGGTGTTGGAAGCAGCCAGAGGCACAGACGACGCGGAAGCATGTAACGACGGAGCAGTGAGCCAGTGGAATCTTTTTTCAAAGAATCATGTTCTAAAAGTACTTTTCAAAGACCTCCAACAGTGATTTTCATCACTAATGTAACATAGAAAAACCCTTTCCTTAATTTCTCGCTCCATTTTGTGCAAGCCGAGGAGTCCTCGAGCTTGAGGAGCTTAGGTAGAACAAGCGTATCAATTTTCGTTATTTTTAGACATCGTTTACCCTTCCAAATAGCATCTAGGACCTAATTTTTAACTAGGCCGGTCACTAGATGTGAAACCGGTCAAAACTAGTCTAGAAACTATAAAAAGAGCTAGAGAGCTCATTTTTGAGGTTAGCTTGTTGGAGGTTAGAGTTCTTTTGAGCTTGTAATAGTGTTCTTGAGTAATAGAGTTGATTTCTCTCCTTCCATTGTGCCTTGCTTGTCTCTTCGTAGTGTGTGTGTATGTGTGTGTGCATTTCTATGCTTCTCACCTTCACTCTCACTTCATCTCACATTCACGATCTTCATATCACTCCTATCTCTTCCGCGGATTGACATTAAGGAGGTGAAGCTTCTTAACGTGGTACTTACCATTGTGCTAGAGCAACACAAGTCTTTGAAGATGTATTTGAAGTAGATCCTTTGTAAGCACTTTGGTGAGGGTACCTGTTGCATTCTTCACTGTTGCATAGTAGACTGTTTCCACCATCCTTCTCAATTGTACTTGCTTGCCAACTCTTGAATGTCCTTCATGAGGTCTATTCCCAAGCCTTCTCAAAAGTTTGACTAGCAAACTGATATCTTGTATGGTACTCCACAAGTAGATAAGACTACCGACGACCTTCATGTAGCTCCCAATGTCTATCTGCTCATACAATGATCTTAGGGCTTATTTCATCACATATGATGCCTTCTTCAACTTACATAATATGTCCTTTGAATGTGGAGCCTCAAACCCTAGCGATTGAGACACATGTACCTCCTCTTTGAGGTCAACATTCAAATGTTCTGATCTGACATGTAACATGAAAACTTCCCACTTCATATGAGCTGTTACCATTAGTATGCTGCAAATAGTGATCATTAGAGCAAAAGAATCTTGAAAACCAAAACCCTTCACCAGTGAAATTCCTTGTGCTATCAATGTGTCATGATAGCATTCCAAGATCCCTTGTATCATGTACTTCACTTGCCAGACCCACTTGGTGCTAGTGACCTCCCATGATTCATTGTTCATTAAGCTATCATAGTTGGCTTCCACAACCTCCTTCCATGCCGTATCTACAAGTGCGTCATCTTCAATTATTGGCTTCATTACTTGCTTCATAATCACAACCATCATGGCTATACTGACTATGGAAGTAGAAGCCCACTTGTGCTCCTCTATTCTCTGTGATCTCCTTGGTCCTTCTGCCTTCTCTTTAATAGTTGTTGGCATAGGATTACTCTGACCATAGACCTTTTCCTTCACCCATTGTAGTGACAACCAATCTGTTTGGGTGATTTTAGGTTGGTAGACTCTCTTCTCACCATTTGATGATGATGCTTCCTCCTCTTCATAGGTAGGGATGACTCTTGGGCTAGGTACATAGTGAATTACTCCTTTACTTGATGATAAAATGGAAGCTCTTTGCTTGTCCTCCACTGCATGTGGCTTCTCCATAGACAACACATCACGGCTCCTCATGGTCATACAATATGAAAGCCCTTTGCTTTTCATTATGACCTAGGAAGATGCATCTCTTGCTTTTTGGTTCCAACTTGTTCTTTCTTTGACCTGGGATAAGAGCATAACACACACTCTCAAAAATTCTAAAGTGTAAGATGGATGGATTCTTACCAATGTAGAATTCATGATGAATCTTTCTGTTTTGATAAGGAAAGCTCATGCCTTCCCTCATACACATTGCTATCTCAACAATGGTGTGACTCTTGCATTCCATAATGCCATCATGTTGTGATGTGTGAGGTGTCACTGATTGTAGCTCAATGATGAGTAGCACCTCCTTTAATGTCAATCCGGGAAGACGTGAGGATGGTATGAAGACCTCGAGCAAGTGGCGGCACAAGTGCGTGAGTGAGAAGCACACAAGCATGCACACACATACACACGCACGCGCACACAAGGCAAGACAAAGAGTGAGAATCAATGGAGCTTTTAGATTACTTTCAAAATGCTCTTACAAGTTCGTTTCAATTACAATCTAACCCCGAAAAATGAGCTCTCTAGCTCTTTTTATAGTTTTTGACTAACTTTTGGCCCTGTCCAGACCTAGTGTCCGGCCTAGTTAAAAATTAGGTTCCAGGGCCAATTTGAGGGCTCAAACGGAGTCTAAAAAATACGAAAATTGATATGTAGGTACTTCTAAGGCTCCTCAAGCTCAAGGACTCCTTGGCTTGCACAAAATGGAGCTACAAAAATATGAAATGGTATTTACAATGATTGTTAGTGATAAGAATCACTGTTCAAAGATGTAGATTGGAAAAATTGAAGGGCCTATCTGCCAGATTTGCGTCGACTGCTTTGTCTACTTACTCCTTCACCTTGTTCTGACTCTCTCCGTTGGCTTCCTTGTCTCGTCAATCCTTGGGTTCCCTGGCTTCCTTGTCTAGTCAGTCCTTGGGTTCCCATACTGCTCTCAACACCCCCCCCTCTCTCGCGTCTGTCGTCCCTGACAGACCCTTGTTGCTGGGGGTGTTGGATGTAATATTCCACAACCTGAGTGGCAAGCTGATGTTCTTGTAAGCGTAGTCCTCTGGCCAAATCTGTCATCATACGATCCCAATCGATTGGTCCTGGAACATCCGGATGTGGCAGACGTAACTGATCTGCATGGATCGCTTGTTCTACTGCAAATAGATGTAGCAAATGTGTGGGTCTGGGAATGAAAATTTCGGAATTGTATTCCCAGAAGCCCGTAGAGAACATTTCCTCAAATGTTTGCTTGAAGCATGCGGGCAAGTACTTGATTCGTGCATGCCAAGCAAAGATAACAGTGACCGAGGGGGTTTGGCTCATGTCGTAGACTAAATCCTTGTTGCCTTGGGCGAATCCAGGAGCGGAGATGTATGGAGCTTGGACATTCCGAAAGGTTTTGAAGACAATGGTCATGAGCTCAAATATCTTCATACACATTTTCGCTGCTATATCAGGTACATTGTTTAGGCGTGCGGACCAGTGCTAAATGGTTGATATCATGTAGGCTACGGTTGGAGGTCCTCGAGGGGGAGCAAAATACGGGTAGTTAACCCAAGCGGAGCACTCTTTATTGTTGCGTACCTTGATTGCAAATGCTTGCCAGGATCTGCGACGTACCACTGGACAATAGCATGGATTATACTTGATGTAGAGTGGCATGGTAGCCCAGGTACTCATCATCTCTGGGTAATCGGTGAGTAAACGTGCACGCCAATTAGGTTGGAAAATCGAGCCAGCACGTGCATCGGTCGGTAAATCCCCTATCTCAAATTGAGTAGCGAATGTGGGCTCCTTCCCTGTATGTCTTTTGACTTCTGCATTATAATCATGTAGTAAGACAAAATAAGGCATGTATTGCGATTCTGATGTTGTGATTAACCGTTGATGGGATAATTGTTGAAAGTAGGAAGACCGAAGGACCGTTTCTTCCAGATTCGTGAGAGATTGCATTTGCACGGCCACACGATCATCATGTGTCTTACCCACTTTCTCGACCCTTCTGACCCAATCTGGAACTTGAATTTCTAACGTGTCTTGTCCTTCTTCTGTAGTTCGACCACCAGGCGTCGGCATAGGCTCGTAGGGCTCTTCGTAGCTGTCCTCGACGGGGATTTCCACTACTGTTTCAGGTTCTGGTTCTTCAATGGGCGAGGGTGGTCGTTCATATGGTAGGAGGCGTGCTTGGAGTTCTGCCACCTGTTTCCGAAGGGTCTCCATTTCTTCTGTAGATTGTTGCAAGATTACCTGTTCCTGTTGAGCAGTGGGTACACTGGCTAACTGTTTCTTTAGATCGGCACATTCAGTCTCTAGTTTCTCATATGACTCCAGGAAATTTGCATGCTCCTCAAGTAGGATGCGGATGTCTTCTGATGGAACTGCTCTATATCTGGTAGGGCTAATGGTTGCTCCTACGGTTCCTTCCATAGCCGCTTCAAAGTTGTCTTGATTTTGTTGTTGAAGTCGTTTGTTCTCCTCTAGTGCTGCGGCCATATGCTTCCTTAATAGCCCAATGTTGCGTCTGAGCGTGGCATTAGATATCATTTGCGCTTGAAGCACTGTTTCTAACTCCTTAACTGCTTGGTCATCTACAGTTGATGCCTTTGATTCCAATTCGGAGTGAGCCTGCTGTAGTGTGGTATGCTCGTCTAGGAGCGTCAGGTAGTCAGCCTCAATAGTGGTGACTCTAGCTTGGAGGCGTTGAGATTCTGCCTGGAGGGTAGCATTGCGTTCTTCTAATTGATGGAAGTCTTGTTGTAGCTGATGTGCACACTGAAGTAATGTGTCGAACGTACTATTTACATTATGAGATGCAAGGGAAATAGTTTGAAATGCAGAGGAGGTGGGATTGGGTAGGGGTGTAGTGAATGCTGTGTGTGCCACTGATGTGAGTGGTGAGGTGGGGGGCAAGGGAGGGGAAGGTGGGGAAATCGTGGGGAGAGGTGCTGTGGTTGGTGAAATGTCCATTGGATCAGACAAGGTGGTGTGTGCAGGGGCTACCATATAGGTGGGTATGGTAGGTGAAGTGAGTGTGGTGTCCGTGTAAATTGATGTCGTTGCGAACATCGGAGGAAGGTGCCTTTGAAACATGGGAGAGCGGAAGAACTGCTCCACAAAGGACGGGTATTGTGGTGGTGAGGTCCGGTTGAAAGCGGTGTAGGGGCCAGCTGGGAAGTGAGGGTTATGGAATGGAGGTACTCGTATTGGGGGGTAGGTCGGGAAACACAGGGTTCCTTCCGTGGGTGCTGGGTTTCCAACTACGCTGGTAATTATGGGATGGCCAGTCATGGGTTCAGCGGATAGATGGGACGAAGTGTACAAGGGATTGGTGACGAAGGAGAAGAGGGTGTCTTGTGAGGTGGGTTCTCGAAATGAGAATGATTTGAATGAGGATGGATTATAAGTGGAGGTAGAGGTGATGACTGTCGTTTCTTCCAAGGTGGGAGGTGGTGGCGGGGGCGGAGAAGGTGGTGATGGAGGACGCTGGGGTGAGATGGGTGATGTCTGAACGAAGGTTTCAGCGGAGAGGTCAGTGGTGGTTGTGGGAGTGGCTGTGGTCTCAATAGGTACTTCTGGTTCTGTGACGGGTATCCTGATAGTCTTACCTGCTCGTGGTAACGTGTCCACTCTGCGTTTGTCATACCTTACGGACTGGCGGACTGCGGTGTGGACAGCCTCTGGAACTCCTAAAGAGTCTGACACTAATTTGAGGGTGTCAATGAAATGTTGGTCCACTCCTTCATCTGATAGCATTTCTTGCATCAAAGCTTGGCCTGATACCAGAGAGAGCTGATGCCTTTCTTGTACTGCTTTGATAGTGTCGTATAGCCTTCTTAGTTGAGCTGTATATGCAGGGGCACCTACAAGTTCCGGCACCTCTTGCTGCTCCTCTTGTTGCTCTTGATCATATTCCTCCTCATCATCCTCCTGCTCCTCATCTCCGTCATCTTCTTCCTCCACTTCAACAGGGGTGACGGGGGCTTGGGAGGTTGTGGCCTGCGTTTGTACATTTTCCGCTTGTTGTGCCTCTGCTGTCTCCAGCTCGACATCTTGTAGTAGTTGTTCGAAGTCTTCATTAGTGAGTTCTTCCAAAGCTGCACCACTAGGAAATTCGAGATCCGTTG
Source organism: Ceratopteris richardii (assembly GCA_020310875.1). Taxonomy (NCBI): domain Eukaryota; kingdom Viridiplantae; phylum Streptophyta; class Polypodiopsida; order Polypodiales; family Pteridaceae; genus Ceratopteris; species Ceratopteris richardii. Next base: position 135,749,066 of record CM035414.1, read on the forward strand.
GGATGGGAGGAAATAGCAAAGTGGAACCATCGGTGCTGCGTCTTGGAAGCCGGAGTGTGAATGGTCGGACTCTTCGGGGTGGCGGGGTGACCTCTGGTGTTAGGGTGGCTCCACGTGGCTGAGCACATGGGACTTGGACCGTGCCTCTCATCTTCTTAGAAGGGGGTCCAGTGGATGTCCTGCCTCGGAACTGCTCTACCCGATTCCACATCAGGGCTCGTTGGATTGGAATGTCATAAGCCAAACACCTATAAATGATTCTTGTCAGAGCACAGCAACCATATAAAACCTGTTTCCGCGGCCAGCGTTTATGAGCTAAGTGTATCTGATCAATTATCCAGTGGGGTAGGTTGATGGTGAGGCTCTGTGTTTCTGCCAGATACAGGCTAAACCAAATCTTCTTGTGCGGCATGGTGAATCTATCCTGCGCCGGGAAAGCAAAGTGTTGCATGCACATGCGAAGGTGTATGGCAATATTAGGCGTCATGGATACCATGTCCTTGAGCTTGGTGAGACTTCGATTCTTCATGTAATCCGGTACTAGGGTTTCCTTTTCTGTAGGAATATGCATGCCGCGCATATCCAGAGCTTCTCTCACCAAATTGTTTGATAGTCTAAACCTCTTGAGCTCATTCCCCTTTGTCAGAGATGGAATCACAAATGAGCTTGCACCTTTTGGGTTCGGATTTGGAGTCAAGGTGTTGATGAGATAGTAGCATCGCATGAAGTCAGGTTTTGGGAGTCGGGCACTGAAATAGGCACTCAATCCGGCTTTTTCCCATATCGGACGTAGACTTTCCGCATTTTGTAACTTCTCAAATTCTCTTGTAAAGAAATGGTATCTGCCTTGCTTTCCATTGTAGTCCAACTCTGATTCCCATAGATACGTTCCTTCCCCCAAAGGTCCTGCTACTTTGGTAAACCAATGTGAAGTCTTTCCCACGGGCATGGTGTGGCCACGCGGAGGGTCCGCAATAGGTATGATTTTGACGGCCTGCAACTCTTCTGGTCTTTCGACTGTCTCAGGCAAAACGGGTAAACTGTCCAAGTCCACCACTTGCGGGTTTGTTTCTGTGTGAGAGCTAGTTCCTGCTGCCTCCGCCATGTTGAAAATATCGCAGCTGATTCTGTGAGAATATATGAATAAACGTTAACATTGCAATGGACACAAAAATGACATGGTGTCCCTTGTTACAATATTAACTTAAAGTTCTGGAGTGGTTAGGAGTTAATAAGTGCTCGGTGTTGGTGTGTGTAGTTAGGAGTTAGGTAGACCTAAGAACTAAGCGAAATGATGTGATAAGAGTGAAGCGGTTAGTAGGTGGTCATGGATTTACAATAGGGTCAGGGGGTTTGTTACAAGTCTTGGGCTGCCAAATGCAACGGATGGGTTTTACTCGTGGTTCCGTGGAGATGCTCGAGAGCTTTCTAGGTGTGTCAGCTTTAACCTGAGGCCTCTTAGGGGCCCATTTACAACTGATTCTGTTCGTGTTCATGTGCCTTGGTGTTGAAAGTGAGTGGATGTAGGCTGTGCGAGTGAATAGATCATGCTGTGTAGAGTGTGTTCTTGGTATAGCTATCTGAGCCCGCAAACAAGCCTTAGGCACCCAAATTTGTCTTGATTGTGGGCTAGCCTTCATCGACCTTTTGGGCACCCAAATAGATTTCACTTTAGCCGAAGAATTTCCGCACGACCTCTTATTAGTGACGTGTCGATGGTTATTAATAAGAGGCTTCCCCCGTTCTGTTGGCGTGGTTGCAACCGGGTGTTCGCCTTTTCGTACCCACACTTGGTTCACTTGTTGGAGCATTCTGCTGCGCAAGTTCTTTTGATGTCCGGCATAGGTAGTACTCTGCTTCTTTTGCCTTTGCTCCACCTTTGGTCGTTGCCTCCTTCTGGCCCTTGGAAAAGAAGGGAGTTCCGTTGCATCCCTGACTCCTTTTTTGCAAATATCATTCCTCTGCAACACAGGGTTTTGAACAAGAACAGCATGGTCATCTTCATGTGTACCCCTGGAGGGACCAGGAGTCCGTGCCTTTCCTAGTTCCTTGAGTGTTCCTTTATCCAACTCTATTGTAATTCGACTATGATTGACCCAAACGTGAAGAAGTCCACTTCTTAGGTTTAAGTTGACTGCTCGGTCATAGATCCAGTCTTGACCCAAGACAAGAGGTTCAATGAGATCCTCATCTTGACACACTAGTGCTTTAACTGTCATTGCCTCATCATGAATGTAGAGGGGAAGTTCCACCTCGCCCATGCAAGGGGTTTCCACGCCTCCCAATCCTATGAGATATGCTTCCACAGGATTGACAGTTAACTGTAACTCTTGACAGTAAGACACTCTAACAGCACTAGTGGCGGCACCTGAGTCAATCAAGGCTGTTACAGTCCTTGCACTCTTTTCTTGTCCTATTTCTAGGGTTACGAAAGGACGTCGATCAGTTATCCTAGGTGAGCTGGTTCCTGCAACTTCACACATTGCCATATGATATCCTTGGTCTGCATAGTCATCTGTCCTAGGCTGCTCTCTACCTTGCCTTCGTAATTTCATCCTTCTGATGCGTTCTAAAGCTTCTGCTTGAGCTTCTTCTCTAATTCGCTTCTCTTCCTCTTTGCGTTTCTTAGCAGTGTTGAGTCGGCTGAGCATTTCCTCCGTGAGGGGTTCCTGATACAACTTGACTCTGCATCCGCTAATATAATTAGGGAGAACATCACCCTCTAACGTGGCTAATTGTACTGCTCCACTCGTGGAGATCCTATTGATGATCATAGGTCCGTAGCCTCTCTTTTCTAGCTTCCTCGCGTGTTGTTTTAGTGTATAGACTAAGACTAGATCTCCTGCTTTCAAACCCTTATCCTTTACGTGGGCATCAAAGTATGCCTTCTGTCTCTTCTTGGCAGCATATATGCCTGCAGCAGCTCTCAGTCTTGTTTCTCCTAATCGTTCAAGGTCAAAAATTCTAGAGGAGAGCTCATGACCTGTCCATTCGTGCTCTTGTGCTACTCTCAATGTAGGAATCAGGAAGTCCAAGGGTAGCACAGCATTTTGGCCAAATACCATCTGAAAGGGGGTGGCTTGGAGTACCGTTTTGTAGGCAACTCGGTACGCCCAAACAGCATGGTGTAGCTGTTTGTCCCAGTCAGAACGTTTAGTGTTCACTAGTTTCGTCAGTACATTGCATAGAATCTTATTAGTGCTCTCAGCTTGTCCATTAGCTTGAGGGTGATAAGGGGCAGACTTCTTGTGTATTACCAAGAATTCTTGGAGTAGATTTTCAATCACTTCATTCAAGAAATGAGTGCCTCTATCACTTACAAGCTCTATAGGTAGCCCGTATCTCGTGAATACATTCTCAAACAAGAATTTGGCAGTTGTTTGAGCATCGTTCTTTGTCGTAGCCTTTACCTCTACCCACTTGGTGAGATAATCTGTTGCCACAATGATGTATTCCGCATGAGAACCCTTAGCTGGGGGATTAATAGGACCTACAAAGTCTATTCCCCACTTAGAGAATGCACGTCCACCCATCATAAGTTTCAGTGGCATCTCATCTTTGCGTATAGGATACTGAGTCCTTTGACAGACATCACACCGTTTCACATAGGTATGTGCATCCATGTGAAGGGTAGGCCACCAAAAGCCCGCAAACAATATTGCCTTGATCACCCGATCTGGTCCAAAGTGTCCTCCTGCTACACCTTGGTGAGCAGTTTCTAAGATCTTAAGATACTCACTTTCATGGACACATAACCTCAGGTAACCATCTTTACCGCGCTTATATAGATTCTCACCAACAAGTGAATAACCCTGGGCTTCTTGTTCCAAACTCCTTTTTCTAGCTAGAGTCATGTCTGGAGGGAATGTCTTTGTCCTCAAGAATGATACTAGAGGTTCACTCCAATCTGGCGCAATGGATACTTGATAGAGAGTGGCATGTTCCACAGGTGGTTTATTGCAACAGATTGGGCATTCCTTGCACAACTTTTGGACATCCGCTTCCATAGTTGGCCAATGCACTCCGAATCTCTTTAGAGTCTGCAACGTTCGTTGCTTTGAATGGTGTTGCTCTAACGCACCTACATGTGCTAATTGCAACCATTTAGCGTACTCATCCTCTTCTACGCAACAAGCCAAGATCCCTTGATCTGTGTGCTTGTACATGCTTCCTGCCATGATGTGGTATTTTTGGGCTTTTACAACCTCTCTATTCCGTGTGTTTACCACTGGATGGCTAGGCCCGTACGTCAATACTGGTACTATTGGCTTGGCCCACTGCGGCACCACTTCCAAATTAAACAAGTAAGCATCAGGAAGGTCATCTGACACTCCTTGTGGGGCTTCTCCCGATGTGAGCCTAGAGAGATGATCTGCTCTCAAGTGGGTTCTACCTTTTCTTACCACAACCTCAAAGTCATATTCCATTAGCAAGAGAAACCATCTTACTAATCTACCTGTATTGCATGGCTTGTTTACTAAGTACAACAATGCCTGATGGTCCGTAAAAAATTTAAACTTATTTGCAAGCAAATAATGTCTAAACTTTTTAACCGCATACACCATACCTAATCCTTCGCGCTCTGTAGTGGTGTAATTCCGTTCAGCCGCATTCAATTGTCTACTGGCATAGGCAATTGGAAGATCCATGTTACCTTCACCAGTAGGTTGTGCGAGCACACATCCAATGGCATAATTGGATGCATCCACATGAACATGGAATGGCTTATTCCAATCTGGTGTGGTCAAGATTGGTGCTGAACATAATCTACGTTTAAGCTCTTGGAAGGAATTCTCACATTCATCCGTCCACTCAAAGTTTGTCAAAAGTCCGTACATAGGCTTTGCAATGACAGCATACATGTGTATAAATCGCCGATAATAACCACAATGCCCCATGAAAGCTTGTACTTCCTTGACATTCTTTGGCCTTGGTAGCTCTGCTATGGCTCTCACTTTTTCTTCGTCCGTAGATATGCCATTCTTTGACACTATGTGTCCTAGAATCTTGCCTTGCCTGACCATAAAAACGCACTTTTCCGGGTTCAGGCAGACTTGATATTCTCTACATTTGTCAAAGATTTGTCTGAGTTCAGGAATATGGGTTTGTCTAACATTGGAATGAGCACAGAGATCATCAACATAGACTTCTAAACTCTTTCTTAGGAACTCCTTAAACACATGGCACATCAGCCTCTGGAAGGTAGCTGGTGCATTGGTAAGCCCAAATGGCATTACTCTAAAAGCAAAAATGCCCCATTCTGTGGCAAAGGCTGTCTTGTGCTGATCCTCTGGAGCTATGGCTACTTGATTGTAGCCAGAAAATCCATCAAGGAAGCCGTACACTTCCTTGCCTGCCACTCTTTCTAAGAGATGTTCTGTGATGGGAAGCGGATAGTTATCTCGAATTGTGGCGGCATTAACCTTTTTCAAGTTAATGCACACACGCAGTTTGCCATTCTTCTTGGGCACCACTACGATGGGGGATACCCATTCAGTGTGCTCAATTTCATAGATAAATCCAGCTTCGACCAGTCTATCTATCTCTTCCTTGATCTTAGCAGCGTAATTATCGTTATATGTATAAGGCTTTTGCTTAGAGGGTTTGGCATCTGAGGTCATGGGGATGGTGTGCGAGCATATGTCCGGGTCAACCCCTTTCAAATCCTTGTAACTCCAAGCGAATACATCTCTGTATTCTCTTAGCAAGGCAATCAATTCGTGCTCTTCTTCTTCTGTCAGGTCATGGCCTATATACGTGCATCTCTCCTCTCCTTCTTCTATGGCCACTACTATTTTCTTGGTGGTTTCTTTGTTATCATAGGCCTCTCCCAATTGTGCCTCTCGTTTAGGCATTCTTATTATGACTCTCCTGTCATCTATCTCATACTTCTTAAAATTTTCTGGGACCTCAAACAAAGATTCTTCCTCCTCTGGTGAGACTTCTTTCTTCTTTCGGTTCTTTCCTTCTTCCTTCGCGGTCATATGTGTTGCTAATCTTACATCATTTGTAACCTCTCCATGCCTCTGGGGTTGAAATTCCACTTCATGGAAATATTCTTCATCTGATGCAAATGGAGGGTCCATAATGATTGACTCTAGATCGGAGTCACTTGCATCCTCAAATGCATCAGGGCTCGGTTCGCATTCTTCTAACACTGCCTCTCCCATGATTGGCTCAATGGAGAAGACTGAAATATCATAGCCATCCTCATCACAGTGAGGTGTCCATTGTTCTTCATTGATGGCTACGTCCATTGTTGCTAAAATTTCTGCCCAGCCATGGGGTTCAAATTCCTCGTCTGGAAAAACTACAGGTGCATAGGCTGGGTCTTGAATGGGTCTATGGGTTTCGTTTGCACCTATTTCTCTGGCCTTTTCTCTCTTCTCTTCCTCCACTGCTACTTTGCACATCCATAAGTGAGTGTCTTCGTGCATCCAGGAGGATCCTGATCCTATGGAATGCACAGATTCTGTATCATCTTTGGCTCTATGGATGGGATTCCATTGGATAGGAGGGACATCTCTATGAGAATAATCCTTGAGATTGACTTTGGTTGTAACACCCAAGTGTTGCAGATACAAAGAATTGGTTCCCCAATCCTGTACCACTTGCAGCTGTCTCATGAATGGTCTTCCCAAAATCATCTCATAGGCATGATTTTTGCTGAAGTCACATATAGCAAAGGTATGTTCAAACTCGACACCACAAGTGGTGAGAGTTATTCCTTCTAGCAATCCTAGGGGTCTCTCTATGTGACCATCGGCCATCTGCAATTTCATCCTCGTTGGCCTGAGTGCCGGCTTGCCCCAACGCTTCCAAAGGGAAGTGGTGGCAATTGCAACTCCTGCACCTGAGTCCAAAATTGCCTTTGTGGTGTAGTCCTGGTAGGTAATGGGAAGATAGGTGTTCCCTTCTTCACCTTCGCACATTTCTCCTATCTTATCCAAGGGAATTTCTGGCACTGTCCTATGGGATCCTACCCGGGAACGTGGTTGTGCAATTTCAGTTACTCGACTGGCTGCACATTTCCGCGCGTTTAGTCTATTCTCAGGCAGTTCTTCCAAAGTGCAATCGCGTTGCATCTTGGTGTTCGTTACTGCCTCCGTGTTCCTTGGTATGACTGAGTCGTCATTCCTTACCATGACTGTGGGTGTTCTCATACATGTGGACTTTGCTTCCCATGGGCCTGTGAAGTGGGGTAGCTCTTGTATGGAATTAGACTCAAAGTCCAATCTCTCGTGAGACTGAGTACTCTCATGTTCCCCGTAAATGGATGGGATGTCTTGTGGGAATTGGTCGTGTGCATCATCCACAAGTTCAAAAGGAGGAGCGACTTCACTTTCGTTATCCCATTTATCTTCTTGAATCTCTCGTAGGAAGTCTGGTGCAAACCTATTCATAGAAGAAGAAGTGTCTGGCTCCGTAGAATTAGGCACATAAGCAACCTGGGAAGGAGGGCTTATTCTATCGTTGACTCTCTCCTCGTTCCCATAGATGGCTGGAGCACAAGCTTCTTGGAGAGGATTACTTATTCTATTACTCTTCCGAGCAGGCTCATATGCTCCCTGAGAAGGAATGTGGGTCGCCTGTGGAGGTACATAAGCTTTCGGGGGAGGCTCATGTGACTTTTGGGGGGGAAGATAAGCTTCTTGAGGAGGCACATGGGCTTCCTGAAGAGGCTGGCTTATCCGTTCTCTTGTCCTTTCCTTTCTTTGAGGGGCAGGTTCCTTCTCTGATTGTGCAATTAACTTCTCTATTCTTTCCAGCAGTCCATCAAAGTGTAACTGCGTCTTAGCTGAACTAGAAATGTTAAATAGGCGGCTGGCCTCAAACATGGTCTGAGCCAATTCCACCATTTTGGCACAAATCTTAGTTCGTTCAAGCTCTAGCTCGGCTCTAGGGTAGCACTTTTCATGATCGGTTATGGTTGGCCCTTCTTGGATTCTGGCCTGATATGCTTTAAGCATCATATTAAGGTCCTCGGGAGTGGGGTCAGCTAGGACTGATCCTACTCTAGGGGGTGGTGGGATTTGATGAGGCGGTGGGAGTGGTGGAGGCGGGGTAATGTGAGAGGGAGTTGGAGCTGTGAGTTCAGTTATCCTCGCTTTGGTTTCTCTTATGCTTTCCTCAAGCTCACTCATCTTTTTGGCCCATTGTCTTTTCATTCTTTCTCGACTATCTTTCCACGCTCTAGTCCTTTTCTTTGTCACGCTCTCGGTTTCACTAGCCTCTGGGCCCTTTTCCTGGCTTGCCTCTTGGTTTTGCTGCAATGCCTGAGCTCTAGTAACCACCTGCACTGGTGCAGTGGAAGTGACACTTCCTGAGGCATCCACAACCAACCCAATCACATTGATAGGAGTGATTTTTGGCATGTTATTGGGGTTCTTTGGGCAATCTCGTAAGAGATGCTCTTTTCCACAATCTTGGCAAAAGCCTTGGATCGTCACGAACTGATTTTGTGTAGGTGCAGGTAAGGGACAATCACGAATGAAGTGATCCCCCTGACATCGGTAGCATGGTCCTCTAGGAAAGGGTGGTCGTACCTGCCTAGGTTGAGGCCTAGGGTTGGGGTTTGCATACATGACGTTCGTGTAATCGGACTCCCAACTAGGTTCACTTGGTTCTTCACTATAGTATGACTCACCATGTTCTGGAGACTGCATGTAATAAGCTTGGGGACTATCGACATGTGTAGAATCAAAGCTATGGTCACTCGGGTCACTTTCTGAGATCAATGGGGTTACTGGTACTATGGCTCTATTCAGGTTTTCTTCTGCAACAGCATACTTCACTGGAATCACATTAGCGGGGCTTGGGGGCTGTTGAGCTAGTACCGGTTGGGGTCTCTGTTGGGCTTGATATTGTGGTTGGTAGGTTTGTTGGGGTCTAGCATATTGTGGTGGTGGAGGGTACTGGTTCTGGTATCTTCCTTGTTGGTAGGGCTGAGGGTAGGGTTGCCTAACAGTCTGCTTGTTGTAAGGGCAATCTTGCGCAGTGTGGTTTGTGTACTTCCGTTCTATGGTGCACTACTGGCTACTAGGGTTTACTTGGGGTTGAGCCATAATAGGGCAGACATTCGCCATGTGGTCGCCACCACAAGTATAGCATCTTTTCACAGGGGCAAACCTAGGAATTTGTTTGCTAGAGACGCCTAGTTTTTGTGCCACTTTCTCTGCGAGTTCCTCAATTGATGTGGATTGCGTGGAAGAGTGACTAGAAGCACTATCTGAATCTTTGTAGATTTTGGAAAGCTCTAGTTCCTCCCCTAGGTTATCTTCAATGTCAATGCACATGCGTACACACTCTTCTATAGTCCTAGGGTCCTTCAGATAACATAGGATCTCAATTTCGTACTCAGCAATCCATCAAGGAATAAGGCTACTTGTTTAGCAGATGTGGGTAGTTCCGAAATAGGGCACCTTTCAAGATATTGTCTAAATCTTCTTCCTGCAAGTCTCACAGTCTCTTGAGGGGTTTGCTTGAAGCTGTGAATCAATGAGGAGGTATTGTGTCTTATGCCGCTCTTAGAGAACTCTACAATGAATGCCTCTAGGAGTTGGTCTATGCTCCTGAACTGACGCTCATCTAATGGCTGAAACCATGTAAGTGCCGTGTTCCTAAGGGTTAGACCGAAGGCATTGTATTGCGTGAACAGATCTTCCACTTGTTCAGCTCTCAAAACTTGCTTGAACTCCGCCACATGATCATAGGGATCTCCCGTGCCGTCGAAGTAATTCTTCATGGACTTAACTAGCTGGGTGGGTCTCAAAGTTCTTGTATGCTCTCTAGGCCTCGGCAGAGGGAATCCATCTACATTTCTTTGGTTCCTGTGGGCTCTATGCATCTCAGGTTCTACCCTATTCGTCTCTGTTCTCGTTCTTTCTCTGCCTACAGGGTTGGCGAAACTTACTTCTGGTCTATCCCTACTTCTGTCTCTTTGCGTACCATGAGCTTGGGAAGTTCCAGCCCCAGGGTGAGCATAGGATACATTTGATCTTGGTTGGGGGAAAATAAATTCACCCTTCCAAGTGTAGGCATGCCTATCATTTTCTGTCACCACAAAGATCCGTTCTGAAGCATGATCTAAGTAGGTCACTCTGCCTGGGCTATCCGGATCCTTAAACTCATAGATCATGATATTTCCTATGTCTGTTGGATGATTAGACTTATACCTCCAAAAGGCTTCATCGGTTTCTCGATTGAGGAGCAACTCTATGCTCTTGTTGTCTTGGGGAACCCATTCAGGCGTGATAATCCTAGTGAGAACTGATTTACCTCGAGGGGTTCTAGGTTCTGCACCCATGTTCCCTTGCTCCAGGTCACCTAAGTCCGCTTCTGAGATTACATTCCCAAAGTCATCGGTCCTATCAGGGTGACTAGTGACTACATATATAGTTCCTTCTTTGTCCAGGTATGCACCATTTTCAAACTTGACAGCTGGGTGCTCTAGTCCAATGGATTGATCGGGGTTTTTAATCTGGACCACAGATCTTCCTAAGCCGTCCTCATAGATGCTAGCACCTAATCGGTTGGTCCTAAGGTACTCCAGCTGCGTTTTGTAAGGGCCTTCTACCCTGTATAGGTAAGGCACTCTTGAACTTCCCGTAGGTCTGTCCATGCCTTGGGACATTTCTGACTCACTGGTCTCAGAGCTAGGGTAGTTTGAACGGTGGCTCAACTGCTGGGCCCAAGACCTTGCAGTGTGATTGACACTAGCCTCTGAAGACCTAAGGCTTTGTCTCTCTCGTGCTAGGTGTCGTCCTGATCTAAGGTTCATATGCCTAACTGATTAGCCCAATTTTTTTTCAGAGTACAACCTCGTTGCCAATCAATTGGTACCAGTCACTTGATTCTTTTTAGTTAATTATTGTGTTTATGGTCTTGTCTGATATCACGTCGTCGGAATACTTGAGTGTTCTTCGTAATTTCAGGTTGATCGTTCCACGTTAGGTTCTTTTCCTTTAGGTTATCGACAGTACAGTAACTAAGTTTTTAGCTTGAACTTGAGTTCCTTAATAGTCTTCAACTTGATAACTGCCTATCGTCGCCCTGACTTACTCCTATCTCTACTCGTTCTTAGCTTGAGCTAGGAAATGACAGAGGGAGTTGAGAATAATCCAACCTTACTTGTTGATCCCTTGCTTTATGGTGCTCAAGAACCCGGTTCTCAAGCTTGCAAGGAAACCTTGCTTTGTACGCTCTCAGCTGCTCTCAAATGACCTATAAAAGACCCACGGTTAGCTCAATGCTTATATTCAAAGGACAAAACCAACCACTTTCATTCATGTAACATAAACACACATGTGCATTCTGACTTTTAGGAAAATAATTCTAAAGACCCCTGACTTTGATCCCCCTGGGTATGGTCAACTTCAAAATACCCTATCTAAAAATCAATGCATTATCTTTATAAAAAACAGTTGAGGGCGTGTAGTATATGCTACGAGCTTTCCAACAAGCCCTAGAGCTCAAAAAATGGATCTCGTATGAAAAAGTTGTGACCGTTCAGGGTTCTAGGGTTACGACAGGGTTCAAACAGGATCACTGTGCAACAGGTTTTCCCCAAGTTGTTTTCCTAAGACTTCCCCATGTGCTCAAGAGTATAATATTTGTGACCAAAATTAGCCCAATTTTTCAATTAACAAACCTTAAAAATTTTGGCTAAAATTGGCTGTCAATCGCGATGGATAGGGCTGTCAATCGCGATGGACACTCAGTCAATCGCGATGGACAGAGAATTCAGTCAATCGCGATGGACAGAGACTTCAGTCAATCGCGATGGACACCCAGTCAATCGCGATGGACAGAGGGTTCAGTCGGTCGCGATGGACCGGCAGTCTGTCGCGATGGACAGAGGGTTCAGTCGGTCGCGATGGACAGGCAGTCTGTCGCGATGGACAGGCAGTCTGTCGCGATGGACAGGGCTGTCAATCGCGATGGACAGAGCTGTCAATCGCGATGGACAGGAATTTTGCAAGATTTTCAAAAATTTTAGTGGGAATGTGGTGTGCAGGGTCTCTAGTCCACTGTGGTGCACTCAGATTTACCAACAAGTGAAAATTTCTGTCAATCCCGATGGACAGAAGGCGGCGACTGCGAGACAGTTTCGTCGAGTTCCGTACCTGCGCGGAAGGCTGGAGATGGTGATGTGACCTGTACCTGCAAGACAGCTCAGAAAACATGCAAAAAGCAGCACATGCAATTTCGCTCTCTCGCTCTCTCTCACAAGTGAAATGAGGGAAATGAGGTGGAGGTGGGGATATAGTCAAAAAACTAAAATTTTCGCGATGATGGAGATGGACGTGGGAGATGGTGATGATGATGATGGTGATGAAGATGGTGAAGAAAGTAAAAGAAAATCTATGAGAGTGAAGAAAATACCTACAACTCCAACGCGTCAACTCTACGTCTTACCATCACACGCTCGTCCTCAAAGCTCGATCCCCGGCAACGGCACCAAAATTTGGTGTAGCTCAATGATGAGTAGCACCTCCTTTAATGTCAATCCGGGAAGACGTGAGGATGGTATGAAGACCTCGAGCAAGTGGCGGCACAAGTGCGTGAGTGAGAAGCACACAAGCATGCACACACATACACACGCACGCGCACACAAGGCAAGACAAAGAGTGAGAATCAATGGAGCTTTTAGATTACTTTCAAAATGCTCTTACAAGTTCGTTTCAATTACAATCTAACCCCGAAAAATGAGCTCTCTAGCTCTTTTTATAGTTTTTGACTAACTTTTGGCCCTGTCCAGACCTAGTGTCCGGCCTAGTTAAAAATTAGGTTCCAGGGCCAATTTGAGGGCTCAAACGGAGTCTAAAAAATACGAAAATTGATATGTAGGTACTTCTAAGGCTCCTCAAGCTCAAGGACTCCTTGGCTTGCACAAAATGGAGCTACAAAAATATGAAATGGTATTTACAATGATTGTTAGTGATAAGAATCACTGTTCAAAGATGTAGATTGGAAAAATTGAAGGGCCTATCTGCCAGATTTGCGTCGACTGCTTTGTCTACTTACTCCTTCACCTTGTTCTGACTCTCTCCGTTGGCTTCCTTGTCTCGTCAATCCTTGGGTTCCCTGGCTTCCTTGTCTAGTCAGTCCTTGGGTTCCCATACTGCTCTCAACACTGATTGATACTTTATCCCTTTGCACTTGCAAAAGACTTCCAACTCCTTTGAGTTGAGCTCACCACCACCTCCTCCAAGCTTCTTCACACTTTTCCCTAGTTCATTTTCAACAAGTTCTGGTTGTTCTTTAATCTTACCAAAAGCTTGAGCCTTATCACGAAGAAAGTACATCCACATCTTCTTGCTATAGTTGTCGATGATCACAATGTAGGAAGATCCTCCCAAGGCCTGTATAGACATCTTACTACACAAGTTAGCATATACCAACACTAGAGGAGCCTTTGACCTACTCTTGCTTTCTTGTGGGAATGTCTCTCTGTGTGGCTTGCCCATCATACAAGCTCTATAAGGTTCCTTCATTCCATTCACTGTAGGTAAGTGATGAATAACATTACCTTGCTTTTGCATCTCCTTCCATACTGTCCATGCCACCATGATGGGTTCTTGCTGAGGCTGCATAGAACTAGATTGACCTATATCATTGGTCATTTGATGAGATGCACCACTTTCTAGTACCCATGAATCCACAATTGATTCTTCTTGTGTTGAGGAGCATACCACCTTTGCTTTGGCTCCATGTATTGTCTCCTCCTTCACTTCATCTATCCTCTTGACATGACAATCTACAATTGCATGTCCGTTCCTTTTGCAATGGAAGCATTGTCCTTAAATCTTATTCTTACTACTCCTCCTCTTTGCATTCTTACCTTTGGTTGAGGAACCACCTTTACCTAATGCATTGGTGGAGAATATTGCATCTCTCTGACTACTTCTTACTTGGGCTTTAAGTTCCATTGGTATTGAATAAAAATCCTCAAATGTCAAAGCTGTTGGGAGTGATGGTTGGATGCACTCAAGAAATGAGTTGATGCTGCTATACCTGCTTCACACCAGCCCTCCTTTGATTCCAGATATGCTTAGTACACTTGCTTAGCTTCCAAATGACACAAAGAAACCATATATGTACTTTGCAAATGATTTGTGTAATGACCAAATCAAAACAGATAACTTGGTTCCTTCACAAATCCAAAAAAACTTGCTATTTTTGTAATGATACCTGCTCAGTGTTATGCTCAGTGTGACCAGCACACTTGCAATTGAAACAATTCCTTTTGGGGGAATTAAAGTACCTTAATAAGCTACCATTTGCAAGTGGAATGAAAGGAAATGGTAAACTACTCTCTGAGAAATCAATTTAGCAAACTTATGTGTACCCCCGACTTTTTAGGAAATCTGCAGACAGAGACCAGTGTGCACTTCGATCGCGATTTCTCCGAAATGGCTTATCCAATTGACTTGAAATTTTGTACGTGTATAGTATGCTTGAATTTGGTTCCAATAAGCCTTGAATCACTTGATTTGGTTCAGTAGATCCTGAGATATGCCTTGTTGAAGTTGACAGACTTGGAGTGAAAGACTCAGAGACAACAGAGATGATGAATGTGATGATATGTATTAATTCACATTGATGTACATTCCCATTGACATGATAAACATTGCCAAATGGTACTCAGAGGTGTAGGCTATGAAAGAGTCCTCACACACTCAAGTTTTGATCCACAATAGCCTCGGGATATGAGCTGAAGTGACCGTGACTTTTTGATGGCATCTTTTATAGAGAAAGAGTTGAGATTTGAATTTGAGTTCAAATTCAAATCTCCTATATTCTCTACTCTAAAATTAAGGAGATATTCTCTCCAATCATACCATCCAAATTCCACGACTAATCAAGTAGGTATGTGTTACAAGTAAATGCCAAGTCATATAGACTTTTACCAAGAGTAAAAAAGGTAATAACATATAAGTATGGGTTCCTATGCCTTATCCTTTAAGTGTAGCCTTGATGACATTTGGCCAAGTTTATCTTCCAAGGTTCCAAAGTTCCAAGCCAATGTGTGAAGGCTTGACTTGCACCAACAGCTCCCCCTCAAGCCAAGCACTTTGGCTTAAGTCTTCTCTTTCAATCTTCAATTACATCCTGCAATCCAATCATGGATTTGAATCTGCATAGCTTGTTTCCATCCAATGCCTTTGTAAGTAAATCTGCACATTGCATATTAGTAGACACATAAGTCAATTGTATATCTTTGCTTAGCAACTTCTCTCTCACATAGTGGTAATGAACCTCTATGTGTTTGGTTCTGGCATGATATATTGGATTAGCTGCAAGGTGAAGAGAGCTAGTGTTATCTCCAAGTATGATTGGTGGTCTAGTATATAGACCTAACTCTGTATATAGAAGCTTCACCAGATAGCTTCTTGAGTGGCATTGGCAAGCCCTCTATACTCTGCTTCAGTGGATGACAATGCCACTGTAGGTTGTTTCTTGGCTGACCAAGAAATAGGCTTATCTCCTGCAAAACAAATGTAACCTGATGTGCTTCTTCTATCATCCTTGCATCCTGCCCAATCTGCATCTGAATACACTTTAATGTCAATATCTGATGTATAAGGAAAGTACAAACCATGGTTCTGAGTTCCTTTGAGATACTTCAAGATCTTCTTTGCTGCCTCTAGGTGAGGTACCCTTGGTTTGTGCATGAATTGACTAAGCACACTGACTCCATATGCTATGTCAATTCTTGTCAAGGTAGCATAATTCAAACTACCTACCATACTTTGGTATCCTGTAATGTCTTGGACTTCTTCTCCTTCATGAGCACTTAGCTTTAGGTTGACCTCCATTGGAGTAGTAGATACTTTAGCATCCTGCAAGCCAAACTTCTTGACCATATCCTGCACATACTTCTTTTGAGTGATATATATACCTGAGTTGGTGTAGACTAACTCAAGACCTAAGAAGTACTTCAATAATCCAAGATCACTAATCTTGAATTCTTTCATCATCTGTCCTTTGATGTGTCTAATCCCATTGACATCATTGCCTGTAATGATGATGTCATCAACATAAACACACAAGTAGATTACCTCTGTACTACTTCTCTTTATAAATAGAGAAGTGTCTTCTTTGCTCATCACAAATCCTTGGTCTTGGAGGTAGGTTGTCAACCTGTAATTCCATGCTCTAGGTGCCTGCTTCAAACCATATAGAGCCTTCTTCAATTTGCAAACATAGTTTACCTTCTTGGGGTCTTCATAGCCAGGTGGTTGTGACATGTAGACTTCTTCAGATATCCATCCATTCAAGAAGGCATTCTTGACATCTAATTGGTACATATTCCAATTCTTGGATGCAGCTACACTCACCAATATTCTGATAGTTGGCATCTTGGCCACAGGAGAAAATGTCTCAATGCCTTGGGTTTGTGCAAAACCCTTAGCTACCAACCTAGCTTTGTACCTGTTTATTGTTCCATCTGAATTCTTCTTTAGTTTGTAGATCCATCTGGATCCTATTACTTTCATAGAGTCTTTCTTGGGTACCAAGTCCCAAGTATCACTTTCCTTGAGAGCTTCCATCTCTTCATCCATGGCTTCTTTCCATTCTGGTTTGGTAATTGCTTCTTCATAGGTACCTGGTTCTTCATTCAACAAGTCCTTTGCAAGATATATAGAATGTTTAGTTACAAGTGATGTGTCATACCCAAATCTGATAGGCTTCTTCTTTTCTCTCTGAGATCTCCTCATTGCTTGAGTTGAGGATTCTGGTTTATCTTCTAGTTGCTTCATCTTCATCTTCCCTTTGGATTTCCAAGCCTTGAACTCTTCAAGATTTATTGTATCATCATCATCTGAGCTTGAATCTTCTTTCTGAATTGATTCCTCCTTGGTGAGCTTTGGGAAATCCTCTTCCATGTCATAGGGTAGACTAATCTTCCTGCATTCATTCTCATACCATGAGTCATTCTCATCAAAGATGACATCTCTGCTTACCTTGAAACCTTTGTTTGTTGGGTTGTAGAATCTGTATCCCTTTTGGTTCAAATCATAACCAATGAAGATACATTTTTCAGCCTTGGGGTCTAGCTTTCCCCTTACCTGTGAGGGAATATGCACATATGCTACACAACCAAAGATTTTGCAATGATCCAGAGAGGGTCTCTTACCATGCCAAGCTTCATATGGTGTCATGCCATCAAGTGATTTGGATGGCAACCTGTTTATGAGATAGGTGGCAGTGGATACACTCTCTGCCCAAAGATAATTTGGTAACTTTTTTTCATTAAGCATAGACCTAGCTGTTTCTACTATGAGTCTATTCCTTCTTTCAGCTACCCCATTTTGTTCAGGTGAGTACCTTGTAGTAATCTCCCTTTTGATGCCTCTTTCCTGCAAGAAATCTTCAAACTCATTGGAGAAGTACTCTCCTCCACCATCTGACCTTAGCCTCTTCAAGCTTCTTCCTGTTTGATTTTCAACAAGTGCAAGATACCTCTTGAAACAATTAAACACTTCATCTTTATGCTTCATAAAGTATAACATGGTCCATCTGCTATAGTCATCAATGAAGGACACATAATACCTTGAACCTGAAATGGAAGGGTCCTTGCTAGGTCCCCAAACATCTGTGTGTACCAAGTCTAGGTAGTCTTCATGCATGAAACCTTTCCTTGAATAGGGCAACCTGTGAGACTTACCAAATTGACAAGCTCCACACTTGTAGATCATGTGTTGCTTGGATACATTAGGTACCCCAAGCACACATTGATCCCTGCATATTTATTTGAGAGTTCTTTCACCTATGTGACCTAGTCTCTTGTGCCATATTTCTAGCTCTGAAAGTGTCTGATCTTTGTAATTATACAAAGCAATGTTCTTGGTATCTTCTAGCTCAAATGTAAATAATCTACCTGATTTCTCCCCTTTGGCTATCCTTCTGAATCCATGTCTTGGGTCCTCCACATATGCTCCATGTTGTGTGAATCTGACCTGCAAACCTTTCTCCACAATCTGACCAACACTCATTAGATTCTTGGTGATAGTTGGTACATAGAGTACCCTGCTCAATAGGTTCTGGTTTCCATCACATGTCTTCACATTTCCAACCTTAACAACAGAATGTTTAGTGTCATCACCTGTTTGTACCTGATGTTTGCCCTTGGGCTCTTCCAAATCAGAAAGTAGTGCCACATTGCCAGCTACATGGTTAGAACATCCTGAGTCAATATAAAATAAATGATCATCATTTGTACCTGCCTTGGAGGTCATATTCATGATCAATAGGGAGTCATCTTGCTCCTCTGTGTAGTTGTTGTAGTCTCTTCTATTTCTGAATCCACCTTGGTAGCTACCATTGTGGTTGTGATTGTAGTTGTTGTTGTATTGATTGTTGTATCCATTGTAGCTTTGGTGTTGATTGAATCTGCCTCTCCCTTGAGAGTATCCACCTCTTGAGTAGCCTCTTCCTCTCTGATTCTTGTAGTTCTTGTAGCATTCATATGTGGTATGGTTTGACAATCCACAAATGTTGCATGGTGAAGAGTTCTAGGGTCTCCCCCTACCTGACTTACCTCCTCTGCCTCTACCTCTTGAAGATCTACCTCTCCCTGCATAGTTTGCTTGGGAGGTAGAGCCTTCTTCATCAACCTTCTTACTTTTACCCTTATCTTTTACCTTCTTATCAGTATAAAGAGCAGAGGGGTTGTTACCTTTTGATTGCTCTCCATTCTTTGTAATCTTTGCTTCATGTGTAAAGAGTTGTCCAATCAGAGTTGTTAGATCAGGTGCTTGGATGTCCATGTATAAGTCCATTGCTGTGGTAAAGCTCTCCCATTTGTCATCTGCCTTTAGTCCATTGATTACTTGTCTGACTATTTGCTCTTCCTCAATCTCCTCTACAACACTTGCAAGTTGGTCTGCAATGTCTTTTACCTTAGTGACAAAATCTGAAACTGATTGCTTTGATTGTTTCCTAAGGGTGGTGAATTCAATCCATAGTTGATTCTTTCTGGCCCTTGTGCTTGATGAAAAATATGTTGACAAGGTTTCCCAAGTCTCTTGGGAAGTCTTACAGTTCCTTACATGAGGTAAAAGAAAATCAGATATAGAGTTTAAGAGATAAGACCTTGCCAAAGCATCTTTTGCACACCATTGGTTGAGTCTTTCATGTTCATCCTTTGTGGGTAGTCCTCTAGTCTTGAATGAGGGCAATTCCTCATCTCCTGATATGTATCCAAATAAACTTCTGCCTTGTAGATAGGTCTTCATTCTCAATGACCAAGCTTGGTAGTTGTTCCTGTCCAATTTGTCAATGAATGAAGGGAATCCATCACCCATGTTTACCTTATTTGCTCTGATACCACTGTTGGGAGTGATGGTTGGATGCACTCAAGAAATGAGTTGATGCTGCTATACCTGCTTCACACCAGCCCTCCTTTGATTCCAGATATGCTTAGGACACTTGCTTAGCTTCCAAATGACACAAAGAAACCATATATGTACTTTGCAAATGATTTGTGTAATGACCAAATCAAAACAGATAACTTGGTTCCTTCACAAATCCAAAAAAACTTGCTATTTTTGTAATGATACCTGCTCAGTGTTATGCTCAGTGTGACCAGCACACTTGCAATTGAAACAATTCCTTTTGGGGGAATTAAAGTACCTTAATAAGCTACCATTTGCAAGTGGAATAAAAGGAAATGATAAACTACTCACTGAGAAATCAATTTAGCAAACTTATGTGTACCCCCGACTTTTTAGGAAATCTGCAGACAGAGACCAGTGTGCACTTCGATCAAGATTTCTCCGAAATGGCTTATCCAATTGACTTGAAATTTTGTAGGTGTATAGTATGCTTGAATTTGGCTCCAACAAGCCTTGAATCACTTGATTTGGTTCAGTAGATCCTGAGATATGCCTTGTTGAAGTTGACAGACTTGGAGTGAAAGACTCAGAGACAACAGAGATGATGAATGTGATGATATGTATTAATTCACATTGATGTACATTCCCATTG
The DNA here is from genome assembly GCA_020310875.1 of Ceratopteris richardii. Classification (NCBI taxonomy): domain Eukaryota; kingdom Viridiplantae; phylum Streptophyta; class Polypodiopsida; order Polypodiales; family Pteridaceae; genus Ceratopteris; species Ceratopteris richardii. The sequence goes on from CM035414.1 coordinate 135,769,061, forward strand.
ACATGATAAACATTGCCAAATGGTACTCAGAGGTGTAGGCTATGAAAGAGTCCTCACACACTCAAGTTTTGATCCACAATAGCCTCGGGATATGAGCTGAAGTGACCGTGACTTTTTGATGGCATCTTTTATAGAGAAAGAGTTGAGATTTGAATTTGAATTCAAATTCAAATCTCCTATATTCTCTACTCTAAAATTAAGGAGATATTCTCTCCAATCATACCATCCAAATTCCACGACTAATCAAGTAGGTATGTGTTACGAGTAAATGCCAAGTCATATAGACTTTTACCAAGAGTAAAAAAGGTAATAACATATAAGTATGGGTTCCTATGCCTTATCCTTTAAGTGTAGCCTTGATGACATTTGGCCAAGTTTATCTTCCAAGGTTCCAAAGTTCCAAGCCAATGTGTGAAGGCTTGACTTGCACCAACAAAAGCTTGAGGTCTCACCTGAGTGTTGAGAGTAGTTACCCTTCCATCATACTTTGGTGGAGTATTTTGGAGAAACCTTCGAGCTAGCCCCTTGCTATTCTTCTCTATCCCTTTCACAAGTCATTCCATCACGTGGCTTCTTGATCTGAGTAATGGATGCCTTCACCTTCTTTCCTTATGCAAAATTCTCTGCTTCCAATTGATTTTCTAAATTTTGAATGCATGTTTGGTTTCTTACCTCATAGTGAGTCCTCAATATACTCCATGCCTCACTTGCCTTGAATATATGTTGATATAGAGGTAGAATAGAGTCCAGCCAATTGCTCACTATATAATATAGTGCATTTGCATTCCTTATCTTCCAAGCTTGTAGAAGCTTTGCATCTGGGAGAATCACCATACTCAGATCCCATGGGTCAAAGGTAGGTTGTGGCTCTTTCTCATTTCCCATCACCATCTCCAAAAGATCATAAGAATCAAGGATAACTGTAATCTTGAACTTCCAAAGAAAATAATTCGTACCATCTAACTTGCCTTCACTGAAGGTTGGTGGATGAACCCATAGTGTTTGCAATTCCAAACCCATTGAACCAACTCCACTTAAACTTCCACTTCTAGATGCTAACACCTCCATACTGTTGAAGTCTTTGTGTCCCATGAACTTGAATCTTTCAAGCCTTTGCCTCCCAAGAACTCTAGCGTTGAAGCCTTTGCCTCCCACTAGCTATAGTGCTGGAGCCTTTGCCTCCTAAGAACTCCAATGTTGAAGCCTTTACCTACCAAAAACTTTGGAGTTGAAGCATTTACCTCTCACAAGATTGAATGTTGAAGCATTCCTTCCACAAATGCTAGAGTTGATTCCTTGGCCTCCATGATCTCTACAATCTTCTATATCTTCATGTGCTCTAATACCATGTAAGCAAAAAGGAAACAAAATAAAGAATAATGGATGATGAATGAGTGGTGGGCTAGTGGTTTAACTCTAATGCCATGTAGAGGTTACCACAACACACATATAAGATCAAGGTTAGATAGAAAGAGAGATATCACTACTCATGGAAATAACACAAGAGATTTGGTTATAACGGAAAGTGGACTCAAGATGAATAGAAGATGAACTCAAATTAATTCAACTAAAACTCATAACTCTAATATTATGGAACTCAAACACTAAACAATATATAGATGGTTCTATCCATCCATGCACTCCCTATATGGAGCTTAGATGGTGATCTAGATAGAAGCTAGGTGAAGGGCTATATGCCAACACAATGGGTACTAAGATGGATACCCGAATGGTTCCAAACACACAAACTGATCCTACATGGGAAGGGGACCATCCTTATAAGGTCCTCCAAGCCTAAGTCAGCCTACCCATGTTCTAGGGTCGTGGTAGCTTGATCCATGCCCAAAATAATCTCCACCATTGATCTATGAGGTGAATCCAATGGTAGAAAGGTAGGATCAACAACCGTTTGTTTGTAGCCCTTGATCTTGCTTAATCCACACTTAGGATCAAGTCTAGATCCAATGTCCCATATTAAATAGACCCATCCCCAAGTTAAGAAAGCTACTTTTGTTTCTAGCCGTTGATTTAGGTTGATCCTCACATCAGATCAATCCCAAATCCAATGGCTTAGAAGTAACCTTCCTAACCATCCATCTACGGACTACACTAGACCTCATCTGACCTCAAAGTCAGGAACCTACCAATGTCCAACACTCTCACATGGCTTCTCCTCATAATGGGGGCCTTACAAATAGAGTGTTATGGAACATGGTGGTGCTACATAAGGGTGAGGCATTGAGAATATCTAACAGAGTCTTGTAGGGACCTTCTAGTTTTTCTAGGTACACCACTCTTGAGCTACCTACAGGTCTCCCCATGTTGTAAGACATCTCAAAGTCACTAGTTTTTGAGCCCAAAGCATAGGGGTAATCACTCAACTGCTGGGCCCAAGATCTGGCTATATGGTTGACACTAGCCTCAGATGATCTAATACTTTGACGGTCTCTCCCTAGGTGTCTTCCCGATCTAAGGTTCATATGCCTTTCCAATTAACCCAATGATCCTTGTACAACCACGTTGCTGATTCTTTGATACCAAGCACTTGTTCCTTTTGAGTTCCTTTGTATGTGTTTTCTTGTCTTTAATTAAGCGTCGTTAGGAGCACTTAAGTGTGTCGTACTTGATGTTCTTCATCCACTTAGTTTAAGTTCTTTTCCCTTAAGTTGTCCCTTGACTGCAATTTAACCTATTCTTAGACTTGAGAAATTAGAGGCTCTTAGAACTTGACTATTCCTATCGCACCCCTAGTCAATCAAGACAACTACTCGCACTTAGCTTGAGCTAAGAATGGACTGAGGGGGTTGAGAGATGTTCAAACCTCAAGTCGTTGCTCCTTGCTACACTTGTCTGCCCAAGAAACGCGTTCCCAAGCCTGCACACAATGGTACTTGCTTTGATTTCTCCAAAAGCTCTCTATGATTGTGTAAAAATTCCAAGTTTAGCTCAACTTTTTACCTTTAATTGACAAACAATTTGATACAGACACTTTTAAAGACCCTTTTTCCCCCCTCTTGTATTGCCAAAAATTTTTCTCTAGAGCTCCCTTTGTGTACCCACCCCACAGAGGGTCAACTTCAAAATAGCCTATCTGAAAATCAACGCATTATTCTTATAAAAAACAATTGATATGGCGTGTAGTATTCACCACAACATTTCTGACGAGCTCTAGAGCTCAAAAAATAGATTTCATATGAAAAAGTTATGATGGTTCAGGGTTCACGGGTTAAAGCAGACAATCATGACCTTTCATGATTCTAGGGCATTTTTTTCTAAGGTCTCAATAATTGTATGGGTAATTGAATGTGCAAATATGCCCAAAATTTAGCCCAAATTTTCAAAAAATTACCCCTCTATTTTTTTGCCAAAATTGCCTGTCTATCGCGATAGGTGGTGTCTGTCGCGATAGACACTGGCTGTCGCATGGGGCTGTGTATCGCGATAGACGGTGTTTGTTGCGATAGACGGGGTCTATCGTGGGGTCCTGTCTATCGTGATAGACGGGTGTCTATCACGACAGACTGAGTCTGTCGTCTGTCGTGCTTTTGGTCTATCGTGATAGATGGGTGTCTATTACGATAGACGAGGTCTGTCGTCTGTCGTGTTTTGGTCTATCGCAATAGATGGTGTCTGTCGCGATAGATTGAGTCTGTTGTCTGTCGTGCTTTTGGTCTATCGCGATAGACGGGTGTCTGTCGCAATAGACTGAGTCTGTCATCTGTCGTGTTTTGGTCTGTCACGATAGAAGAGTGTCTGTCACGATAGATTGAGGCTATCGTCTGTCATGTTTTGGTCTATAGCGATAGACTCAATTTGTCGTGGGGCTCTGTCTATCGCGATAGATGGGTGTCTGTCGTGATAGACGAGCCTCATTTCCTTAATATATATATTAAGGCATTACTGCCAAGAATCAAGGGGTAGTTTGTTAATAGTGAATGTACTTGACAGGCACCAAGGGTTTTATTTCTATTTCAACGTACATACTTGGTCCATTAACCTTATTCTTAGGAAAACGTCGTTTAATCACTTCAACAAAACAAAAAAGGGAAAACCAATGATCTTGTATCACATCTATACTACAATGGCAAAACAGGATGTGACTATGCCCAACAAGCAGCACAAATACTTGTTTTAGGCATAGAAATGTTCGATGGTGAACTAGGATATGCTCATGATTTTCCTATACTCATATTGTGAAATATTGTGAGTATGTATGAGTGTATATGTTTGTGTGTGTGAAGGGTGCATGAGAAAGAGAGCAAGTAGGTGTGTGTAAGAGTACGCATGAGGGCAAGAGAGGGGAAGGCAATGGGAGAAAGGAATTGATAGAAAGTAAGGGGGGTGTGCATGTGTGTGCATGTGAGGTGCCTGGGGGTTCTAGGTGTGTGGAAGTATGTGCATGTGCAAATGTCAATGTGAGAGTGAGTGCAATTGAGAGTGAGGAAAGAGAAAGGGTATGGAAAAAGTGAGTGAGAAAAGTGAGGAAGAGTGAGGGAAGGTCGGTAAAGGTGTGATTGAGAGGGAGGAGCTAGGAATAAGGGCAAGAATGAGAGAAAGGAAAAGAATAGGAAATGGGTGGGCATAGTAGTGCGGGAAGAGAAGGAGAGAGCGATCAAAGGAGTTAGTCATTGCAGGTGGGTTTTGGGCTCTATCGAGATTTGGGTTTCCATTGTCTTCCTTTCCCAGGTGTACGTTCGAACATTATTGGATGACTTCGATAAAAAAAATATGGAACTATTTCGAGCAGTTTTAGGTAAACCATAAGTGCATATGCACATTTTTTCCCTTGGGTTGAGGTGCCAACAGAGAGGTTGGGTAAGTCTTCCACCTACATCACCAAAGCGATCCCAACATATGTTTGTCTCACATTTAAGAAAACCTCACCATGGCCCTCTTTATCAAATGTAGAAGGCTTTATGCAAAAAATGTTACCTTTATATCAATGACCACATGGACGTACATAAGTGGTATCCACAAAAGCATGCATAGTGTGTATATGCTCAATATATGCAATTAAATGGCACCAAAAAAGGCTGAATTCACAGCCCAACACTTGCAAGTGTCTGTCAACTCTATTCTTTAGGCTCTAGAAAGGTACATAGACTCGCCGTGGCTGCTCCCACCACAACTAAAACATTTCATGAAAACTGTAGATTTACTAGTGTGGCTGAAAACACAGTTCCAAAGGTGAATATTTGTTTTCAAACAAGTACAAAGAGAACTCTTCTTGATGTTCTTCAAAGTGTGTAAAGAGAAATATGCACAAAAGTACTCTGAAATGCCTCCAAGAATCACCCCAAAAATGCTTCAAAACAGGCTTTGAAAGCAAAGAATGAAGCAGCCCAAAACATGTTCAATATGATGTTAACCTTAGTCTTTCCCCTTCTTCAAACACCACAAGAGTGTAGCTTAGTGGCAAGAGATTGCCAGTTAAGCGAGCTTTGGGGGGAATAGTATTGGGATGGGTGACCTCCCAAGAAGTATCGAGAACCTCTATCTTCCTTGATTTTTGAGGTCCCCCCTCATGCGTAGCCAATGGTGCCAAAGATGAATTTGGTGACTCGTATGACAAGGGAATCCAAGGTCTATGCCTTTCTTGCCGCCTTAGTCGTAATCCTTGGAGAAAGCCTTGGGTGGACATGCAGGTGCTTGCTTTGCTCGCACAAAAGGAATAAAGCTTTTGCATTCAAATGCTCTGACACCAATGAAGTATTTTGATAGCAATGCACCTCAATGGACTCTCCTTCTTGAGAGATCCATGATGATACCCTCAACATAGAAAGCCTAGATCCAAACATCACACATAGTACTCTGCACAAAGCCTGTAGAATACTTAGAAAACATAGTACACAAAGAGCATGAACACAAATTTCTTGGGTGTTACAAATGCAATCAAACTTACAGCCTATGGTTGATCAGGCCACTATATGTTTTATTAAAGAATATATACAAAAGTGTTTGATAGCCATTGGCCTTTTACATGGACACTAATGGTAACATGGGTCTACCAATAAGACATAAATTCGGATACTTAGAAGAATCATGTCAAATGATTGTAGAGATTGAGATCTTAAATTACATTCTACTTCATGGGCATCCAGTACAAAATATAAGGTAACCACAGGAATGGCAACATTCAACTTAGTGTACGGTTGGAAGTTATTGTACCCATGAAATTCATTGTTCCCAGTCTAAGGGTAGATATCAAATATTGATTTTTTTAACGAAAGTTCATAGACTAAAAGTCAATTTGACTTGTTAACACTTCAAGAAAATTGAATACATGCATCTCGCATGGCAAAATCCATACAAAGATGAAAATAGGCTTGGATATAAAATGAAAGAAGCCCCAAGAATCAAGAAAAATTCTTAGATTTAACCAAGATCTCAATAATAAATGGTGTTAGAATTGTTCCTAGATCATGTGAGACCTTAATTTTAAGATCTCTAGCACTCACTGGTGAAAAATAAGAAAGCAATACTTGTATGGCAACTCCTTGACCATGGGATCTAGACTAATGTGAAAGCTACAAAAATCTATGGTACCAGGCCATGGTGCAAGAGATGCCAGTGGGGAAGAGAAGATATTGTCCATCTCTTCTTCTCACATCTTAAAATTTCTCTTATTTGGGGAGGCATTTGTGAGCATCTCAAACTAGGTACTCAATCAATTGGAAGCAAGATTTGTTGGATGAGGCAATTGGTTGCTCCTCTACCATTTGGAATGCAATCAAAAGTAAAACCATCTAGAAAATTTAGGAGAGATGTGCTTCCAACTTTGGAACTACACAGGTCCATAAAGACTTCCCTTGACCTCCTAGCTAGAAAGATTAGGAAATTCAAAATCACTCAACTTTGGCAAATCCCCATAGAATGGGATTTAGAGGAGTCCCTAAACTCTCTAGGTCGAAGGATTCAAAACTATAAAAGCTCTCACCCTTTCAAACACCACATGGTGTTTGTTGTTCTCACTCTAACACAATGGCAAGTACCAGCATGAGGAGATCCACCTCATAAATGTCAATCCATAAAGACGTGAGTCTTGGTATGATGACCAAGAGCAAGTGATGGCACAAGTGTGTGAGTGAGAAGCACACTAACATACACACACGTGCACACATGGCAAGAACAAAGAGAGGAACAATGGAGTGCTTTCTATTACTCAAGAAGTCTCTTACAAAAGCTCAAATCTCTAACACGCTAGCCTCAAAAATGAGCTCTCTAGCTCTTTTTATAGTTTTTGACTAGCTTTTGGCCCTGTCTAGACATAATGTTCGGTCTAGTTAAAAATTAGGTTCTAGGGCTTATTTGAGGACTCAAACAGAGTCTAAAAATTATGAAAATTGATATATACGTGCTTCTAATACTCCTCAAGCTCGAGGACTCCTTGGCTTGAACAAAATGGAGTCTAATCTATCCAAAATGGTATTTACAATGTTTTTGTAGTGATGAAAATCGCTTTTGATTAAAGATAAGCTATGAAAAAATGGTTAGGCCTCTTCTATGCTGGATTGTACTTGACTGCTCTATCTCCTCATTGCTTGTAGGCCAACACTCCCCCCTCTCTATCCTTTGTCGCCCCTAACACACCTCTATTATATAGGGCCGTCGATGTAATATTGGATGACATTGGTGGCCAACTCATGTTCTTAGAGCCTTAATCCTTTTGCCAGATCAGCTTGCAACGCATCACAATTGATGTTACTAGGGATATTTGGTTGTGGCATCGTGTAATACTCTGAGTACATAGCCTACTCACATGGAAATAAATGAAGCAAGTGTGTTGGTTTTGGTGCAAGCACTTTCGAGTGATACTTCCAAAAGCCTGTAGTGAACATATCTTCAAAAGTTTGTTTGTAATAGGTGGGGAGGTATTTGATACAGGCATGCCATGCATATGATACTCTAATGCTTGGAGTATTGCTCATGTCATACACCAAATCATAGTTTCCATTTGTGAAGTCCGGTAGAGCTACTTGTAGTGCTTGTGTATTGCGAAAAGTCTTGAGAGCAATCTGCATCATATCCAAAATCTTTAATATCATCTACATCATGACTTCTGGCATTGGCTTCAATTGAGGGATCCAGTGTTGTCCCTGCCCATGAACTAGTGCCTATTGTGTTAGCCATGATGCGAGTAGTATTGTTTCTCTCTGAATCTGCTAGAAGAGGACATCATATTAGCATTGCAAATGAAAACATGATGATACTTTGTCTTCTTTACAATAACAACATGATACACTTAGTGGTTAGGGAGTTAGTGAGTGAGGTGTTCTTGTGCAATGAGTGTTTTTTAGTAGGTTAGTGATTTCCCTAGATGCATACTTTGGATGTGCACTCTACTCAGAGTGCATCTACTTTAGTGCGGATTGTTTTACAAAACTGGGTCAGCGGGTTTGATAAAAGGTTTAATTCTCCAAACTTGTGGCATCGGATTACACCTTTTGGCAGTGATGACGTTTACATGTTGCAAGACTCAATAGTCTCAGATTTGGGACTTTTTGGGTACCCATTTCCAGATAATCCTAGATGTGATTGGAGATGTGAAGCTGTTGAGTGCAAATGTTTGCCCTAAGATTTGTGATGTGAGCGTCTGTGAGTGGCTATTCAAGCTTGTAGCTTATGTGAAGCTAATTGAGCTTGTAAGCAAGTTTTGGGCACCCAGATTTGTCTAGCATTGGGGTCAGCCTTCATTGACCACTTTGGGGCCCAAATAGAAATGGTCCAGCTTGATTGGTTCCTAGGATACTCCTTCATTGTAGTCCTTGACTGAGTAGTTTGTTTGGTGCACCTTTGGGATACTAACTCCAGAGCATAGGGTTGTTCACCCTTGCATATCTAGATCTACTTCATTCCATGTGGTACTTTATGTTGCATCGGTCGTTGAGCATGTCCCTTGATTATCTGTTGCATCTACTTCTTGTGTTGCCTTGCTTTTTTTTTTCTAAGATCCTCTTTGGAAAAGAAGGTCCTTCCTCATTGGCTTCTACACCTCCTTCACCAGTGACATTCTTCTACACCATAGAACTTGGGACAAGAATAACATAGTTATCTTCAGTTGTACTCTTGGAAGGACCAGGAGTGGGTTCCTTTCCTAATTTCTTGAGTGCTTGATTTTCTAACTCCACAATGATGCAGTTTTGATTCACCCATACCTGAAGACGTCCACTTCTTAGGTTCAGGTTGACTGCATGATCATAGATCCAGTCTTGACCCAAGACAAGAGGTTTGGTGACATCCTGATCTTGACACACTAGCACTTTGACGGTCATTAGAACATCTTGAATGTAGAGGGGAAGTTCCACCTTGCCCATGCAAGGGGTTTCCACACCTCCCAACCCTATTTGATAGGCTTCTATAGGATTGACTTTTAATTGCAATTCTTGACAGTAAGAAAGTCACATTGCACTAGTGGCTGCTCCTGAGTCATCAAAGCTCTTACTGTCCTTGCACTCTCTCCTTGTCCTACCTCTAGGTCACAAAGGGTCTTCGGTCAACTATTCTATGGGAACGTACACCTGATGCTTTGCACATGGCCATGTGATATCATGGAGCATCATAAGCATCTGACCTAGGCTGATCTCTATCGTATCTTCTCAATTTCATTAGTCGGATGCATTCTAAGGCTTTTGCCTATGCCTCTTCTTGAACTTGCGTTTCCTCTTCCTTACATTTCTTTGCAGTGTTGACTTGACCAAGCATCTCCTCAGTGAGAGGTTCTTGATATACATTGACTTTGCATCCACTAATGTAACTAGGTAGGATGTCACCTTCTAGAGTGGCCAATTGGACTGCTCCACTTGTTGATAATCTATTAATAATCATGGATCTATAGCTATGCTTCTCCAACTTTCTTGCATGTTGCTTCAAGGTGTACACTAGGACTAAATCTCCCACTTTCAATCCCTTATCCTTCACATGGGCATCAAAATAAGCCTTTTTCCTTTTCTTGGCCATGTATATTCTTGGAGCTATTCTTAGTCTCGTTTCACCTAACCATTCAAGATCAAAGATCCTCGAAGAGAGTTTGTGACCTTTCCACTGATGCTCTTGTGCTACTTTCAGTGTGGGTATCAAGAAGACTAATGCGAGCATTGCATTTGGCCAAATACCATCTCATAGGGTGTGGCTTGGAGTACCATTTTATAGGCAGCTCAATATGCCCAAATAGCATGGTGTAGTTGTTTATCCCAATTAGATCGCTTATTATTCACCAATTTTGTTAATACATTACATAGTACCTTGTTTGTGCTTTCGACTTGTCCGTTAGCTTGTGGATGATAGGGGGCAGACTTCTTATGTATCACCAAGAATTTTTGGAGAAGGTTTTCAATGACTTCATTCAAGAAGTGTGTGCCTCTATCACTTACTAACTCGATTGGTAAACCATATCGGGTGAACA